>VZRF01008563.1:0-15672 GCA_013396875.1 Vireo altiloquus
TACTGGCACAGAACCTAGGTCCACATCGAAGAGCAGTTGTTTACTTATCCAAGCAGATAGATGCAGCAGCCAAGGGATGGCCAGGGTGTCTCAGGGCTGTAGCAGCAGTTGTGGTGAATATCCAAGAAGCACGCAAATTCACTTTGGGCCAAAAAATGACTGTATTGGGGTCTCACAACTGTGTCCGCAGTATTGGAAGTGAAAAGTGGGCACTGGCTTTCCCCTCAAAGGTTTCTGAAATACCAAGCCATCATGGTGGAACAAGATGATGTGGAAATAGTAGTAACTAATATTGTCAACCCAGCTTCTTTTCTCAAAGGAAATCAAGGTACAACATGACTGTCTGAAAATCATCGACGCCATCTACTCCAGCTGCCCAGACTTGAAGGACATGCCTTTCAGTGATGCAGAAACCTGGTTCGCTGATGGGAGCAGCTATGTCACCAGTGGAAAGCAACATTCAGGGTATGCAGTTGCCACCATTAAAAGGTAATAGAATCTGGTCCTTTACCAACTGACACCTCTGCACAGAAGGCTGAGATAATCCCCCTGACTCATGCCTTGGAGAGGGCAAAAGGAAAGAAGATAAATATTTATACAGACTCAAGATATGCATTCGGGCTTGTACATGCACACGGATCCATCTGGAAAGAAAGGGGACTATTAAATTCACAAGGAAAGAACATTAAACATGCACAAGAAATAGTGAGACTATTGGAAGCAGTCCAGATGCCTGAAGAGGTAGCAACTATGCACATCAAGTCACACCAAAAGGTGAACTTGGAATTTGAAGAGGGAAATGAGCTGGCAGACAGAGAGGCAAAAGAAGCAGCAAAAGGTGAGGTAACGATTGAAGGAGCTTTGATCCCAGATGGACAGGTATCCCTTGAAGGTAAGCCAGAATACAATAAGAAAGATAAGGAACTTATTGAGGATCAAAAGGGAACATACAACCCAGAAGGATGGGCAGCAACAGCAGAAGGGGAACTGGTAGTCCCCTCCCATATATTATGGTTCTTAGTAAGGGAGGAACATCAAAAAACACACTGAGGAGTGGACGCTTTATATAATTATCTAATTAAAAAGATTACTGCCAGAAATCTATATGCCACTGTCATCCAAGTGACCAGGCAGTGCGATCTTTGCTTCCGGACTAACCCTAAGAATAACCCTAAACCAAAACTGGGTCAGATTGGAAGGGGCCAGGGGCCTGGGCAGCAATGGCAAATTGACTTTTCAGAACTCCCAAGAAAAGGGGGGNCAATATCCTCAGATAGAGAACCACACTTCATTTCAAGAATAGTGCAGCAAGTAAGCCACCGCTTGGGCATAGATTGAGAACTCCACACTCCATATCATCCTCAGTCAAGTGGCCAAGTAGAGAAAATGAATCACTTAATTAAACAGCAAATCATTTCAGGGAAAACGACTTGGCCTATAGTCTCCAAAATTAGACGTTATGCAATTAAGAAGGTAGGGATCCAAAGACTATTACTGAATCCAGAGTGGTCCCTGAAGCGAGTAGAGATGGAAATGCAAATAAATGCCTCTGACATTTGATCACAGTGTACCCCATTCCTTAGAACTTCCTTTATGGATTGGACCACTTGGTTACAGAAGCATGGACCTAACACTTTTAAGCAGAAAAGAGAACTTACAGGAATACTAGGAACAGGACTGGGGATCTTGAATACAATGGACTAGAGGTTCACTATTAATGAACAAATTGGCTGCAGCCGGTAGTGACATAGTTAAGTTACAACAACCCTTACAATCTTCTTTACTAGCTCTAGGCATGAGTCAATGGAAACTGTCCAAAATATTACCAGAATGGGAAGAGATACAACAACACGGACTAATAGTAAATGCCATGGGTACAGCTAGCAAAAATATGTCCCTGGCCCTTGGATGCATAAGGCACAGTTATGGATGCAATCAACAGCTGCTTCAATTAGCTAACTTGAATTTGGCAAGCAAGTGAATGGCAGCCAGGCTCATCTTGCAACCTGTATGCTGCGAACACAACCACAGTGCTCTGCGGCTTCATTCTTCACCTTATGCAACTTCACGCAGTTTCATTCTCCCAGAAAGTGAAACATCTTCTACTTCTTGCATAGAACGCTGTGCTGGCAGTGAAGCGCTCCAGTGCACTGCTAGTGTCGAAACACACCTCTGCCATGTACTTTCCTTCTCAGCTCTACGTATCCTTACATTCTGCCTCCCTTGTAGTCTGAGTCTAAACAGAAAGCTTTTCAGCTATGTCTCGCACAGAGAACTGGGCCAGGACAACAAGATTGGCAGGAGTTTGTCTCTGACTCATGGAAACATGTCCCACATTCGAGGGACAGTCGTCTTTCCTTACGACCTGCTAAGCCCTGTCAGATCATGGTGCTCTCTGCATGGTCCTTCTCAGCTACAAGCACCACTGTGCACATTACAGCCTCACAGGGGCCAAAGATCTGGGCAGGCTTCTTGCAAAAAAAAAGTGCCAGGCAAAAAACCATTTTCATTCATTCTTCTCGTTGCCCTGATTGTGGTGCCAGCACATAGAAAGAGTAATCTATGTGTGTAATCTATCTGTGCTTCTCTCCTGGCACATGTAGCTGAAGAAAATCAGGGCAGAGCACACTGTGGATGTGTGCAGTATCCATACTGAAAACAGACAAATGTGAATGGCATTGGAAGACTTCTTTTCTTAGAGTTGTTTTATGGGAAGAGCTGTGGGCTGTTCCAAGGTTTGAATCAGGGATTTTTGAGAGCAAAAAATGGGATGTTCTGTCTAGTTTAGAAGGAAGGAACATGGCTCTAGAGCATGGTGTATACTTGAAAAGTTGCCATGAGAAGGTGTAAGGCCAAAAGAGCTTCTGTCCTGACATCTTTTTTTCTGTGCAAAATAGGCACTTACCAATGCTGAAAGCACAGGATGGTACTAAGCTGTACTTGAACGTGCAGCAGCACGCTATCGGCTGTTTACAGATGGCAAATAGTTGTGAATGCCACCTGAATGCCCTCTGAGTGCAAGTCAGCAAATGTAATGGGTAAACTCAGCAAAAGTAACTTTGAGTGCTTTGACTCTCCCAGAGTGCAGAACGTCCATCTACTTCTCGCATAGAGCACTGTGCTGGCACAGAAACCGCCCGGCATACATAAGGAGATGGATGAAGCCACAGAGCACAGTACTTGTATGTGCAGTGTAGAGAACTGCAAAACTCCAGCCAAAAGCTCATTCAGAGTCTATGTCAGTTATAAATGCTCTTGTTGCGTCAACATGTAACTCGCCCACGTTAACTAAATCCCACAACCTGGAGATGTGCACTTTCATATTTCGCAGGAATGGGACATCACAGCAGGATCAATATGATCAAGTGAAGCCATTTATTACACAGACCTCTGTATTCTTATACCCTAAAAGCTCTATCCTCACGCGTTACAGGTTGCTTTACAATGGGTCAATTCCTAGAAGCACGTATCTTTCTACTGGCAGTGATTGGCTAACATTTTCTGTGCATACAGCAGTTTTTGCAAGTCTCTGCACCAAACTTTCCCATCCATGTTTGCATTTGGGGAGTTCAGGGAGTTGTTTCCCTAATCGCTCATTCCTTCTTCCCATCCTTGGTAAGATGCTTATTCTGCTGAATACACTGCGTTCGACACGTAGGTTGGGTTGCACTTTCCCAGGCACACTGTGCAGGCTGGATTGTTCACATGTCCCAGCTGCTGTAAGAAATTCTCCTCTACATTCATACACCTCCAAGTCTGCAGAGAGAAGTAGGCCTCAAAACAGAAGGCTTTCCTAAACTTTTTGCTTCTCTTTAAACTGCATGTAACACACTGCAGCTTTGTACCTTCTCAAATAGATGTGCCGTCACATTTTTTCACTCTCGTAGCTCTGTTGCAAACATCCAGCATCTCCTCCCATCAAATAGGCTCTAGGAGAAGAAGAAACTAGTGCCTGGCTGCGCCCTCTTTTTGCTGCATGCCAGTCACACAAAACAAGATTCTGAACTATGTACTTACTTTCCAGCTTTATCTACTCTCATAGCTTTTGAATCTCGAAGTCTAAAGCTGAACAGAACTGTTTCCACATAAGGCTCAAGTAGGAATATGTACAAGCACAGGTGGCTCTCGTGGACTTTCCCCCTTACAACTGATAACGTGAATTCACAGGCAATCCATTGGCAATCGCACTCCTCTTGAAGCCTGTTCAGTGTGCACACAATCACGGTGCTCTGCAGTTTCATTCTCAGCCTTCTGAATGCTTTTACTTCTTCCAGGAGTGCAAAGTGTCCATCTACTTCTCATGCAGAACACAACTGCCAACGAAAGGACACAGACACAGTGGTCTCTGCAAATATGAAAGTGTGTGACCTTACCTGAAGTCAAGAAGAAAATTCCAGAGCAGCAGAGTTCATACAATGCAATAGGAAAGAGCATTTCACTTAGGGAATGAATATGTTTCCACACCTAAGGTGTATAGTTCGATTAAGCTCCTAGTCTTGGCACACTTATCTGTGCAGAAAATTTTTTTGTTTAGATTCAGACTGCAAGAGAGACAAACTGTAATTGTACATAGAACTGAGGAGGAAAGTGCATGGCCCAGGTATGTTTTGACAGTAGGAATGGGCTAGACTGCTTCTGTGACAGCACAGTGTTCTATGTGAGTAGATGGACGTTTAGCCTTCTGGGAAAATGAAACTATGTGAAGTTACATGAGGCGAAGAATGAAGCTGTAGAGCATTATGGTTGTGTTTGCAGCTGTCATGGTGTGAAAGACAGGTGTCTGCTGAGGAAGGCAGGAGCTTCCATTGGAATGGAAGATGCAACCCCCTTTTCTCCTAATTATTATAATTTTGAAATTAAGGGGCTTTCAGGCAAAGATATGAGGAGTAGGAATAACAGTTCTTTACTAATATATATATAAAACAAGGCAAACAAAGAACAGTAACTGTGCCAGTGATCACAAAGAGAGCAGAGCCCAGAGCAGCCTCTCTCGGCTCTCAGGCCCTTTCCCCTGCGCTGCAGTGGCGCTCACGGCCGGCAGGGGCGCTGGCGGCTCCCGGTGAGCAGGGCGGGTGCGATGTTCCCCCGCGGCTGCAGGGGGCGCTGCGGAGCGAGCTCGGCACCACATGGTGATGGCGGAGGGGAAGTCACTGCACAAACCCTTGGGGCAGCCGATCCCGGTGGCCCGGTAGGAGCCTCTGGAAACAGCAGGCTGGAGTAGGAGGGACGGACCCAAATCCCTGATTGTAGATGAGATGTATCAAACTCCGGAGCTGCAGGAGGACCCCGGGACTTCTCAGCAGGCAGAGGGTGCAGGGCTACAGTGCAGCAAAAAACTTGAAGCAGCTGCAGAGGAATGGCAGGGGGCAGGGCAGTCTCAGCCTGGCTCCCCGTGGGGCAGGGAAAGGCGGACTTGGGATGCCGGTGTTCCCTGAGGCACTCGAGCAAGATGGTGAGAAAAGTTCCTCTTTGGTGAGGTAGGGTGTTAAAAATAGGGTCCCAGGGCAACAGCCGCTCCAGAGAGTAAGTTCCACTCAGAGGAGAAGGGAGGCAGCAGACAGCAGGAGCCTACGATGGTGACAAATCCCCTCCACTACGAAAACAGTCCCTCTGGCTCCTTTCCGGAGAAGTGAGCCAGGGGCTGTAGCCAGCTCCTTTTTGTCAGTTCAAAATCTCACGGCATCTCTAGCCCAGTGAGAAAACTCCAGGTATAAAGACGGCAGCTAGCTGGACTCCTCCTCCTGTAGCCTGGTCTTTTATCTCTCCTAAGTACCCAGNAGGACCCCGGGACTTCTCAGCAGGCAGAGGGTGCAGGGCTACAGTGCAGCAAAAAACTTGAAGCAGCTGCAGAGGAATGGCAGGGGGCAGGGCAGTCTCAGCCTGGCTCCCCGTGGGGCAGGGAAAGGCGGACTTGGGATGCCGGTGTTCCCTGAGGCACTCGAGCAAGATGGTGAGAAAAGTTCCTCTTTGGTGAGGTAGGGTGTTAAAAANAGTGAAAAAGAAAAAAAAACCGGGGAACTTCTAAAACCCCAACAGCAACGTATGGGTTGCAAGATGAGCCTGGCTGCCCCTCGATTGCCTGACAAATTCAGGTGATCAACCGTAAGGGGAAATCCAACGAAAGCTACCTGTTGTGGCCCACATTTCTATCTGAGCCCTAGTGGAAAAAAATCCCATTTAGCTTTAAGCTCTGAGATCCAGAGAACAAGATGGTAGATGCAGCAGAGAAGGAAAGTACATAGTACACTGTTGAGTTTGATGTGGCTTACATGCGGCAAGTGGAAGGTGTAACCGAGAACTGGCTTTTTTTTCTACAGCCTTTTTGTAGGAGGAGCTACTGGATGTATGAAAAGGATCTGGGAGTGGAAAAATCTGATGGCACATATACGTGAGAAAGAAAGTGCATAGCGCCAGTAGGCTGTGTGCACTTCGAAGGCTGCTAGGAGAAGGGTGTAATTTAAGTCACTTCCTGTCCCTACACTTAGAGGTCTGTGAGATATAACTTGTTTGACTCTGTGACACTGAAAGTGTGTGAAAGTGATTGTGTTATAAATGAAATTCCCATGTTGGTTTTTTTTTCCCATTTACCTCGCTGTTTACCCACCTAGTTCTTGTTATCTACCTCATTGATTAGATCTGTTGTTCCCGTTAAAGCATTTCAGTGGTTGTCGTTAAGTACCCCACTGGTTTTTACTCCGTACCAAGTTATCCCTGTTCAGTGTCCTGTCATTCTCGTTATACGCACTCTGTTATCCTTATTTTTGTTAGCTACCCCCAGTGTTAAATGTTAAACCTGTTATTTTCCCTGTTACCTACCTAATTGTATATGCCAGTTCTGTCCCTGTACCCCCTTTTCCCGTCGGGAATGCCTCCACTGCTCCCAGAAATGGCGCTCAGGCATAAGCATTCATATGCAAATTAAGGAGACCTGTGCCGGGGGATGAAAATTGTCCCCTAAATCAACGAGCCAAAGCCTAATTGAGAAGTATAATTAACACCTCTGGACCGGCAACAGGCGGAGCTATTGTCTTAGTCCGGTTTCTAAGTTTTACAGCCACCACCCTCACTCAAGACACAGCACTGGAGTGACACCCCTAGGCAATTGAGCCAGAGACAGGTATTCCTTGGATTCTTGTGAGGTTGGAAGCTCCAGCTCTGCCGGTAAGCGACAAAACTGCACGGAACCTCCTCTCCTACGCCGGACCAGGGAGCAGTGGTGGAAGGTGTGATGTCACAGGCCCCCTCCCAAGCTGATTTTAATAAAGGCTATCAAGAAAGCAGTCCACTCCTTGCCCTGTTTTTCTCGATTGCACTGTACATATCAGTTTTAACAGGTAACTTAGCAAGGTAATTTAGGAATGCATTCTGTTTGGCACTTACTTCTCTGTGGAGATATAGTTGGTTGGACTCTGTAACCCCGAACATGTATGAAAGTGCTTACCTCCAGGTTATATGATGGAGTTGAATGGGTTCTCAGCTGACACTGATTGTGAAAGAGCTTTTGACTGGACTTTTGGAATTTTGTCCCTGGGCTTTGAATGTGACTGCAAACAGCTGAGAAGGAACAGGCATCGACAGAAACTGTGGTGTGCAGTTTATCCAGCAAGTGTTTCTTTCCTGGCGCAGGAATTCTTCTTGCCCCTTGATTGTTGCATTTCTAATGGAAAGTGAAGTTTCTTCTCATTGGCATCTTGAATCTCCCCTGCAGACATCCAGGATGCGTTGCCTTTAATAAAACGTCCTAGAACAAAAGTGACAGTGCTTCTTTTGCACAGCTTCTCTTACACAGCTTTAAAACTGCACAACATACATTGGTATCACACTTCTTTTTCTCTGCTTGCATGCACCTTTATATTTTTACTTCCTCACTGAGTCCAGCTTAATCATTTTTTTCTGGAAACAGTAGACTGGGTTTCCCATTTTGAAAGTTATCAACAACATGCAAACTGGGCTATGGGTCTTTCCTATAAAACTAAATGTACTATCACTTTTTTTACTTCAATCATGCAGAGTTCTTGAACCCAAAGTAACTGCATCAAGAGGAAATTTTGGTCCCAAACTGTGCCCGCTCAGTAAGCTGTTTCTGTCTGCATCTTGAATTTGCATCCTGTGAAAAGCAAGACATGCCCTGGAGTTATGCATTTTCCTGCTCAGTTACATATTCCATCGTATTCTTTCGCTCTTGCCGAGCTCAGCTTCAAAACTTGCTATGTCTAGCTGCCATACTGAAGTTCCAAAAAGTGAGCAATGGCCTTAGGTTTCCCATTTGTGAAAAATGAGGTTCACTCTGTTGGTAAAATTTAAAAGGTTTGATAAGGAGTTTAATAAATAGGAGACAGAAATAAAGCAAAGAGTTAATATGGCCGGGTGCCTGGCAGGCTGCCAGGAGCACACTTTAACTCAAAATCCAGTTCCTTAAATACAACCACCTTTTGAATATTCGTGTAGTGTCTTGCATGATTCAAACATTCTTTTTTTGGTACTTTTTGGGTTTCAAGTCCCCCCATTCTGTCACTTTCCTTCTTGCAGGTCTGTTTAAAATTTGATAATCCGTTGTGGCCCAGTTCTGCTGACCAAATTTTTTTGGTTATCCTGTGTTCCACTTCCTGATCAATAAATTCTTCCTTCCAGGTTCTGAAGCCTGTCATTGTTATCTTAATTCAGACAAGCCAAGAACATGGGGAACTTTCTTGCTTATCTTTGCTGTTCTCTAAGTTAGTTACATGAACAAAAAGGGGTATTCTACATATCATAATTCTAAGAAATCACACTACTATTTCTAAGAAACTGAAGTTTTCTAACATCACATATATAGCATCCATTTCAATATGTTCAAAAAGCCAATATTATAATATGTGTTTATAACATCATTGGAGCTTATAAAGTGCAGCACACATGGCTCTACAGACCCCCATGTGCTGCTAGTCTCAGAGAGTCCAGTAACAAAACTAGAGATGTTTAGCCATGGATCCTGGGGAAAAGATTATAAAAGAAAGAGGCCGTGCTGGAATTGCCCTTTTTTTTGCAGCCTATAAACTGCACAGACAACAATGAAACGATTCCTTTTCATCCTCAGCTCATATGCAGGATCACATTCTGTCAGTCCCCAAGAGGCAGGATGCAAGCAGAGCACTTCCACCAGCTGCTCCCACACCAAGGGAGGCCGTGCCAGGAAAGCAAGTGGCTTTTTCCTGGGCACTGTCAGTGCTCATCGAAACAACCACACGGTGGCGCTGCCGACTGGCAAAAGAACGAAACGCACCGAGTCCAGCTCCAAACCGTCCCAAGGGCAGAGGCAAGCCGGAAATGTTCCTGCTCTCAAAGCAACGCTGTCAGGACAAAAATATTTCCCTCATCTTCGCCTTCCAATTGCAACCTCTTCTTTGCACCACACTCCAAGAGCAGCACCAACTCCTTTGCCCGATCAACTCTTTTCCCTCTCGTAGAGTACAGCCATGAACTTGAAAGCATCTGGCAAAAAGAGAGCTCCCAAAAGTACCAGCTGAGAAAGCTCTTG
Source organism: Vireo altiloquus (assembly GCA_013396875.1). Lineage (NCBI taxonomy): Eukaryota > Metazoa > Chordata > Aves > Passeriformes > Vireonidae > Vireo > Vireo altiloquus. The sequence goes on from VZRF01008563.1 coordinate 9,518, forward strand.
CTGCCTACAACTTCAACTGCACCCAGCGAACTACCAGCACACACCCTGCTGTCAGCACTTTCGTTCTCAGCTCTAGGTCTTACAGAGTCAGGGTCCAAATGGAACGGCACCAAGGACTGCTCACATATAAAAAGTGCCAGGACAAAAAGCTCAACAGCTTGGCTTTTGCATTATTATGGCAACAGTTCAATAGCTCTAACCCAGAGAACTGCCTATTGGCAAAAACCATTAAATTCATTAAGACCATGCAATGTCCAGATCCATAATTGGTTTCTTTGCCAAAGAGAGGAGCTTTAAGCCCATCTCAACAGAAATGGCATGCCCTCCTCCAAAATACAAAACATCCAGGGACTGATCCCATACAAAGGTGCCAGAACACTGTTACTGGGCATTATCTGCTCGGGACACTAGATCAGCTGCACACCAAGACTCAGTGTCACTCTTACCTTGTTCAGAAGACGTGTGCTGCCAGCATTTCAGAAGGCCACCTCTGAGAAATTGAATCTTTCAGGAGACCATCTTCCAAAGATGGATATCGACTCCATCACTGTACAAATTGAGGCAGTGCTTCCACACCAAATATGCCCTGACAGAAAGTTGATGCTGCTCTTGACCTCCACGAGGCAGCTTCTTCTCTGCAGCTCCAACACTGGGGCTACGTGCTTTCCTTCCCATGAAAACACATTGCCACTCTCGTTCAGGAGAAGTTGCATACCACCTCCCATATTGAATACACCCAACAATTGCTCCTACATGGAAGGGGCCAGGACAGAAATATCTTGCTGGACTATTCCTCCCCGTGGTACCTTAACATCAGATTCACCATCACGGGGGCTACATCCTTCACTCGCCAAGGAAAGGCACTCCAAGTCACTTGGCCTTGTCTTGCCTTCAGTGGCTTCCCTAGTTTTTCCTAGCCTACTCTTGCTTTGCCTTCCTTTGCCTACGTCTGTCTTGCCTTGCCCTGTCTACCACCCATATGCTCTGTTTTGTCTTGCCTGAATGGAAGGCAAGGCACTGCAAACCAAGTAGAGGCAATTGTGGGCAAGTCAAGAGAGAGGTAGGCAAGGCCAAAGCAATGAGGGGAAAGCAAATGGAGTGGTAGGTGAGAGAAGGTCCAGAAGTTATAGGCAAGGCTGGGCGTAGGAATGTAAGTCCAGTGATGGGTAGACCAGGCAGAAACAGGAAGGGCTAGGCAAGGCAAGGCCCTGGAGGAAAGCAATAGGGGCAGGTCAATGGTGGGGCATAACCATGCAAGGGAATGCAAAGCAAGAGACGTGTCAACACAGAAGGGTTGGTAAGGTAAGGCAAGAGAGGGATAGGAAAGCAAACCAATTCACAGGAGAGGAAAGCATGGTATTGCAATGCCAAGGAAGAAGACAGTATGCAGGGGCTGGGTCTGAAATGCAAGGTAGTGGTAGGCAAGAAAAGGCCAGAAATCTGTAGGCAAGGCAAGGCAGAACAGAGAAATCCAGTGTTGTGTAGACAAGGCAGGGATAAGGAGGGCTCAGTAAAGGGAAGCAAGGCCAAGTCAGAAAGGGGCACTAATGTCATGGAGGGCTATGCAAAGCAGTGCAAGGCAATGGAAGGTTAGGCAGGTCAAGGGAAAGCAATGGAGTGTAAAGTAANAGCACTTCCACCAGCTGCTCCCACACCAAGGGAGGCCGTGCCAGGAAAGCAAGTGGCTTTTTCCTGGGCACTCTCAGCGCTCATCAAAACAACCACACGGTGGCGCTGCCGACTGGCAAAAGAACGAAATGGACCGAGTCCAGCTCCAAACCGTCCCAAGGGCAGAGGCAAGCCGGAAATGTTCCTGCTCTCAAAGCAACGCTGTCAGGACAAAAATATTTCCCTCATCTTCGCCTTCCAATTGCAACCTCTTCTTTGCACCACACTCCAAGAGCAGCACCAACTCCTTTGCCCGATCAACTCTTTTCCCTCTCGTAGAGTACAGCCATGAACTTGAAAGCATCTGGCAAAAAGAGAGCTCCCAAAAGTACCAGCTGAGAAAGCTCTTGCTGCCTACAACTTCAACTGCACCCAGCGAACTACCAGCACACACCCTGCTGTCAGCACTTTCGTTCTCAGCTCTAGGTCTTACAGAGTCAGGGTCCAAATGGAACGGCACCAAGGACTGCTCACATATAAAAAGTGCCAGGACAAAAAGCTCAACAGCTTGGCTTTTGCATTATTATGGCAACAGTTCAATAGCTCTAACCCAGAGAACTGCCTATTGGCAAAAACCATTAAATTCATTAAGACCATGCAATGTCCAGATCCATAATTGGTTTCTTTGCCAAAGAGAGGAGCTTTAAGCCCATCTCAACAGAAATGGCATGCCCTCCTCCAAAATACAAAACATCCAGGGACTGATCCCATACAAAGGTGCCAGAACACTGTTACTGGGCATTATCTGCTCGGGACACTAGATCAGCTGCACACCAAGACTCAGTGTCACTCTTACCTTGTTCAGAAGACGTGTGCTGCCAGCATTTCAGAAGGCCACCTCTGAGAAATTGAATCTTTCAGGAGACCATCTTCCAAAGATGGATATCGACTCCATCACTGTACAAATTGAGGCAGTGCTTCCACACCAAATATGCCCTGACAGAAAGTTGATGCTGCTCTTGACCTCCACGAGGCAGCTTCTTCTCTGCAGCTCCAACACTGGGGCTACGTGCTTTCCTTCCCATGAAAACACATTGCCACTCTCGTTCAGGAGAAGTTGCATACCACCTCCCATATTGAATACACCCAACAATTGCTCCTACATGGAAGGGGCCAGGACAGAAATATCTTGCTGGACTATTCCTCCCCGTGGTACCTTAACATCAGATTCACCATCACGGGGGCTACATCCTTCACTCGCCAAGGAAAGGCACTCCAAGTCACTTGGCCTTGTCTTGCCTTCAGTGGCTTCCCTAGTTTTTCCTAGCCTACTCTTGCTTTGCCTTCCTTTGCCTACGTCTGTCTTGCCTTGCCCTGTCTACCACCCATATGCTCTGTTTTGTCTTGCCTGAATGGAAGGCAAGGCACTGCAAACCAAGTAGAGGCAATTGTGGGCAAGTCAAGAGAGAGGTAGGCAAGGCCAAAGCAATGAGGGGAAAGCAAATGGAGTGGTAGGTGAGAGAAGGTCCAGAAGTTATAGGCAAGGCTGGGCGTAGGAATGTAAGTCCAGTGATGGGTAGACCAGGCAGAAACAGGAAGGGCTAGGCAAGGCAAGGCCCTGGAGGAAAGCAATAGGGGCAGGTCAATGGTGGGGCATAATCATGCAAGGGAATGCAAAGCAAGGGACGTGTCAACACAGAAGGGTTGGTAAGGTAAGGCAAGAGAGGGATAGGAAAGCAAACCAATTCACAGGAGAGGAAAGCATGGTATTGCAATGCCAAGGAAGAAGACAGTATGCAGGGGCTGGGTCTGAAATGCAAGGTAGTGGTAGGCAAGAAAAGGCCAGAAATCTGTAGGCAAGGCAAGGCAGAACAGAGAAATCCAGTGTTGTGTAGACAAGGCAGGGATAAGGAGGGCTCAGTAAAGGGAAGCAAGGCCAAGTCAGAAAGGGGCACTAATGTCATGGAGGGCTATGCAAAGCAGTGCAAGGCAATGGAAGGTTAGGCAGGTCAAGGGAAAGCAATGGAGTGTAAAGTAAGACAAGACAAGAAGATGGGTCAGTAAGGCAAGGCAAGGGGGTGTAGGAAAGGCAGTGATTGGATAGGCAAAGCAATGCAAGTCAAAGTGAGGTAGCCCTGGCTATGCTAAAGCAGGGAAGAAAGTTGCTGGCAGGTCAAGGTGGGGGGATGGGCCTTCAAAGGAATACAAGGAAAAGGAGGGGTAGAAGGCAAGGCAGTTGCTGGCTTTGCAAGACAAGGCAGGTGAGATGTAGGCAAGGCAAAAAGAGTCCTAGGAGGAGCAGGCAAGACAAGGCCAGGGAACAAGGGATAAGAAAGTCAAGATGGGAGACAGGTGAGCAAGGAAATGCAAGGCAATGGAGAGGTGGGAAAGGCAAGGGAAACACACAGAGGTGCTGGTAAGGCAATGCAAGGCTGGGCTCTGTAAGGCAAGGAAAGGCAACACAAGGGATCATCAGGGATGGCAAAGAAATACAGGGTTGGTTAGGCAATACAAGGCAAGTGAAAGCAGTGGGAGAGAAGGCAGGCAAGACAAGTGAGGGGACAGCAAAGCAAGGCAATGGTGTGGTGGTCAAGAGAAGACTCAGAAGCTGTGGTCAAGGCAGGGCATAGGAAGGTAAGTCAGGTGATAGGGAGGCCAGCTCAGGACAGGGAGGGCTAGGCAAGGCAAGGCGAGGCAAGAAAGGGGCAGGTAAGTCAAGGCAGGGACTGGGTATACAGGGCAATGCAAGGCAAGGTCTGCGTAGGAAGGGAAAGGCAAGATGGGGAAGTGGTCAGTAAGGCAATGCAAGTTTGGGGCATGCAAGGCAAGGTAAGGGTAGGCAAGACAAATGGAAATTAAGGGAAAGGCAAAGCAATGACAGAGAACAAGGAGAGGTTAAGCAAGGAAAGAGAAGGAAAGGCAAGGCAAGTCAAAGGAGAGGAATACGAGGTGAGGTAAGATCTGGGAAGAGAAGGCTGGGCAGTTAAAGGCAGGGGATGGGTATGAATGGCAATGCAAAGCATGACACAGGTGGGCAAGGCAAGGGATGGAGAGGAATGGTAAGGAAAAACAAGATTTGGGTGGAATGGCAAGGCAAGGCAATAGAGTCATAGGCAAGAGGAGGCCCAGGAGTTGTAGGCATGGCAGGGCAGAAGGCAGCAAGTCTTCTTGGTAGGAAAGATGGTTAGGAAAGACAAGTTAATGGCAGGGCAGTAAAGGCAAAGCCAGGAGATGGAAGAAAGGGGTTGGTAAATAAAGGCAGGGGATGAGTAGCAAGTTCAGGGAAGTGAAGTTCAGGAAAGTTTAGGGAATTTCAGGGAAGTTCCGGGAAGTTCTGGGAAGGGATGCTCTGGGAATGGAAATTCTGGGAATTTCAGGAAATGAAAGGTGTAGGAAAGGTGAAGGCAAGGCAAGGCAAGGCAAAGTGTATGAAGGAAAGCCCTGGGATATATTTACAAAGTAAGACAAGGTTGAGGGAGGCAAGGGAAAGCAAGTCAAATGAGTGGTTTGCAAGGCAAAAGAATAGGAAAGTTCAGGAAGGTGGTGGGTCAGCAAGACAATGCAAGGCAAAGGAGTAGTAGTTGGGCAAGGGAAGGACACATGAGTGACAGTAAAGCCATGCAAGGTTGAGGTGGGCAAGCCAAGGCAAGTCAAAGAAAGACCAAGCAAGGCAAGGCAGGCCCAGGCAAAATGGGGAGGGAAGTCAAAAGTGGAAGGGAGAGAAAGCCAATGGAGTAGTAGGAAGAGCAAGGGAGGGACCCCAAGCATTCTGTGAGGGAATGCAAGCTTACAGTAGGCAAAGCCAGGCAAACCTCAGGAGGGACAAGCGACAGTAAGGCAAGGCCAGGGAAGAAAGGAGTAGGTATGTCAAGGTGAGGGATGGGCATGCAGGGCAGTACATGGTATTTGCCTTTCCTTGGCTTGCCCTTTTAGCCCCTTCTTTGCCTGACTTTGCCTTCCATGCCCATCCCCTCCTTTGTCTTGTTTGTTCCTTTCCTTCTCAAAACTGCCATTGCCTTACTGACCCCTTTGTGTCACTGTGTGACCCTTTCCCTTGCTCTTCCTTACACTCCATTGCCTTGCATTGCCTTGCTCAGGGATCCCCCACCTTGACTTCCCTATCAGTTTTTGCCTGGCCTTGCTGTGCATTGTCTGTTTCAAGTATGACACACATTGACTTGCCTATATAGCACTTCCCTTGCTTTGCACACCCACCCGTTGCCTTGCCTTGCACTGCCTAGCACTCCCATGGCTTGCATTGCCCTGCATGCATTGCCCTTCCTCACTATGACGTGCCCAATTATTTCTTCCCTGGACTGTCATGGCCTTGCCTGCCCTTTTTCAATTTTGTTTGCCTTGCCTACCCATACCTTGCATTGCCTAATCGACCCCTCCATGTCCTTCCTTTGTGGTTCCTTCCCCTCCACTGCCTTGCATTGCCTGGCTTACCCCCCGCCCCGGACCTTGACTTCCCTGATGCTTTTTGCCTATGCATCTCATTGGCTTGCCTACCTCTGCCACGCATTTCCTTCCCTTCCCTTCCCTTC
>VZRF01008614.1:0-25034 GCA_013396875.1 Vireo altiloquus
TGCAATGGACTGCTTAAGACTACTCTAAAAGCACTTGGCAACGAGACCTTCAAAAATTGGAAAGTGAATTTAGCAAAGGCCACCTGGATGGTCAATACCCGACGGTCCATCAATTGAACTGGTCCCTCCCAGTCTGAACCCTTGCACACAGTAGATGGAGACAAAGTTCTTGTGGTACACATGAGAGGGATGTTAGGAAAGACTGTGTGGATTAATTCCACCTCAGGCAAGGGCAAACCCATCCGTGGGATTGTCTTTGCTCAAGGACCTGGCTACACTTGGTGGGTGATGCAGAAAGATGGGGAAACCTGTTGTGTACCAGAAGGAGACCTTATTTTAGGTGAGAACCATGTGTAGGGTTTCACTATATATCTATGTAAGTGTGTGTGTGTGTAGAGTTTAAGGAAGATATTGATTTAGAATGATGTAGATGGTAATAAAATAAGGGGTGGATAATGTCCTGGGTTGAAGTATATTCTATTACCATCTTCATGAGCTGTTGAAACTTGCGATCTCCCACTGGTTTGATTTCAAACTAGTACATTCTCCTAAAGCTGTGATTGAAAATATAGGTGTTGTTCCACATGTGCTTTCAGTCTCATATCTGTGCAACAATATAATGTTCCTCTGCCTAACAGCACGCTCCATTCAAAAAAAAAAAACATTGAAATTGTATTAATAAGTATTCATTGCATTTTAACCCACAATACTATAGGGTTAAATTTTCTTTTTTTTTTTCATGATAGCTTTTACTCAAAAAGTAGTTCTATGTAATTGACAACTGAAGAAGTAACCCCATTTATGGGCATAATCTGCACTAGCAAAAATTAGACCAAAGGGCTTTTTTATAAACTGAATTGCTGTACAAAATCATACACCTGCTTTAAAAGTATCCACACAGAATGGCAATTTGTCAAGGTAAATCTGTAATTGGTTTAAGCTATTTTGGGTTCTGTATGAATAAATTCACCACTGAAAGAAAGAATTGAAAAGACAGTAAAAAGAGTCTTCAAATTCTTTGCTAAGAACTGTTGCTACACATTTTTTTAGCATTCTTAAATTCTTTATATTTGAGGTGCCAGTTTGGTCTTCTGATGAGGAGTCTCTCCTATTCATTCATTGGAACAAGATTACGATATGCATTGTTCCTTTATAGTCAGTACTTCCTGTAATATCTGAATTGTTTATCAAATTCCTGGAAAGCACTTCCCTTTTTTGACTTTCTTGGAAACTGTTTGATAAAAATATTTTTTCCTTATTTTTTCCCAAGCTAAGCTGCCTTAAGTCTTAAGGTTGTGTTCTTTAATATAGGCTAAACCTGGTCTGATACTGGTAAAGTCTATACTTTATATAAGACAGAGGTAATTTAACACTCCCTGGTTACTTGAACACATTGTTTTAATTGTTTAATTGTTTTAATAATACTGTTACCACTTACCCACAGTTTGTTAGTTATTGTGAATATCCTATGACTTATTATTCCTTTTATGTGCCTCAGAATGCTGTACAACTTCATTGCAGCTATACCACTTCATTGTTTATCTTGTGAAATCAACTAAAAATTTAAAATTTTCTTGGTTTTGATTCTGTTTTCTGCAGGGCTCATTGCAAGCATCTGTTGATTTCTTTTGCCTTCCTATAAGGGAAGGGACCAATTTAATAATTATGACATAAAATTCAGTTTTGCATTGCGCAGTATGGTAGAAAACAGGCTTTCTAAGGAAACTGTCGTCAAGGTTGATTAGATAATCATATTTTCTTTAGAATTCTGTAATATTTAAAATTAGCTGCAAGGAAGGATTATGAATGTTGTTATAAATGATTTTGTATCTTTTCATGGAACAGCATTGTTAATATCTGTGACACATACTGGTTTGTCAGTATTATTATTAATGACCCAGGATTATTAAATACTGAGGATTGTGGCAGGTTGACCCTGGCTGGATGTCAGGTGCACACCAAAGCCTCTCCATCATTCCTCCTGCTCAGGTGGACAGAGGAGAGAAAATAGAATGAAAGGCTTGTGTGAGAGATCATTCACAAATTATCATCCCAGGCAAAAGAGACCTGACTTGGGAAAATTAGTTTAATTTATTACCTATCAAGTCAGAACAAGGTAATGAGAAATAAAACCAAATGTTAAATGCACCTTCCTCCCTCTCCCACCCCTTCCCCCCTTCCAGGGCTCAACCTTGCTCCTGCCTTTCATATGGGAAGTATCCCTAAAATTTTGTTTATTTTCCAGTGTATAATAAACTTCACTAACTTTGACTACAGCTTCTTAGTTTTTCCTTATCAAAATAAAAATGCTTTCAGAATATGTTATTATTAACAAAATTTCACTCTCTAAGTCTGAAACCATACTTACCTGAAATCTGCTCTCTCTGGCATGGATTGTTTTTGCAGTTGCTCCCAAATAGCTGGCAGCATCTTTCTGAGAAGAACAGGCTATGAATACAAAATATTAATAAACCAGAAACATGCAGTTCCAAGACAAGGAGTTTTTTGAAATTGCATTATGTATACTTAATGCCTAACTGACCTTTTCTGCTATTTCTTAAATCTCTTAAAAATTCATCTAATGTCAAAGCCAGAGTATTAGCCCATTTATATGTAAATTGCCTTTAATTAATGCATTGATTTGAAAGACTAATCCAAAAGATCCTTTACCACAGGTGACCTTTTTGACATTGTACTTCTGGGAAGACTGTAAAGTGATTTCTTACGACCTCACATCCACCTGTAGCATAAGACATGTGCCTACTTCAGTCTGTATAAATCAATCATAAGAGAGTGGTTTTCAAGCAACATTGAATTATTAACACTGTAACTGTCTTGATTAGTCATAGGTCTAAACCAGGTCCTATTTAAACCAACGATTATTTTCTGTTGGCATTCTTGCATATTTTGAATGTTAAACACAGTTAAGGCTGTTCACTGATTATGCCCCTTAAATAACAAATAGTAGTATAATATAGCTTTTAATGATGATCTCAAAAGATTGTAAATTTCAACAAACATTCAATATTTATTATTTGTCAAAATTTCATTCACCACAAGAGCTGCTAGAAGAGATATGCTAAAGCTGACTGCTAAGCTCTTCCCTTTGCAGAGGAGAGTATACAAAATTGTAATTATTAAGTATTAGGATTTATAAATATGTTTTCATCCCTTCATGCTCTGGAAAGTGACTCTTGATCTGCACCTGCTGCAGAATACATTTCACTGCACAGTGAAGGCTCACCTGGCTTGATGGACAGTCTACTACTTACTGTTTTCTCCCTGTGACAGGTTTTTACTAGAAAACTCCATAATTCTCCTGAATTACTGCAGGTTTTTATTAATAGTACATAATGTTGAACAAAATAAATATTTGCTTCTGATTTCTTTTTGAAAGTAAAATTCATATTTTCAGTTAGTTAACGCTTCAGAAGAGAAATGGTACAAAGAGCTAACATTAAAGATCATTGCCTACTTGCATAGTCATCAATAAAACAAGAAACGATCTGATGTTCTGAAAATGCATTTTAGTTTAGAAATGGTGAATTTTTTGGACTAAGGAAATCCAAAATCTACCTTTTAAAATCCATTTAGGCAATGAAGTATACCAGACAGTGCATGTCTATATTATTATTAGACAATAAGTGAAGACTATTTGTGTTGTGTGCTTCATATGAGAAAACATAAAATACTTCACCACAGTTATAATAAAGGAATAATCTTTTTCTAAGGTACATACAGTCCTGGAAAAATGCAGTAACTTAAAAAAAGTGTGGAGATAATGAGATCTGAATTGGTCTCTCTCTAGAATTATCACACACTTCTCTGTTTTATCAGGATAAATAAATACTAATGGTCTTGTGGGGGTCAGGTCTGTCTGCTCTCTGTCTAAGACAATTTTTTTCAAAAGAATGAGAACAAGATGACAGGAGTAGTGTTTTATAATTTGCTGGTAACATACACACAAAAAAATCCCCAAACTCATATGACATTGCTTGCAGAATAAGCTAAATTGTTTTAAGAAGAATAATGGTTAACCCCTAAAAAAGAAGTAGGTGCTGTAAACAAGACCATTTCCTTACAGACATTTTTAGTAATGAAACTATCTGCTTACCTGTTGTCTTAGCCATAAGTTGTTAACTATATCCTAATGTGGCTTGTTGAGATTCCCTACCATTAATAAAGTGTCCATAACTTATAGTATTTCTTTTCTGTTATGGTGGCCCAGCCTGAGGCTGGGGCTACTGAAGAGAGCGAGGCTCCAAGGCCAGAAGGATGCTGCTGGGACAGCACTCAAGTTTAGTTCAAACTCCCTTTTTTTAGTCCTGGCAAGAAGACAGCCTTCCTCTGAAGCGTGGTTCTGTTAAGTTACCACGCCATCAATCTCACTTGTCAATCACCTTCCCTCTCTCCTCCCCTTGTCTCTCTCAAATGAGCCCTGTTCTAGAAAGTTCTCCATTCTCGGTTATCCCATTGGTCCCTCCCTCCCNTGAAGAGAGCGAGGCTCCAAGGCCAGAAGGATGCTGCTGGGACAGCACTCAAGTTTAGTTCAAACTCCCTTTTTTTAGTCCTGGCAAGAAGACAGCCTTCCTCTGAAGCGTGGTTCTGTTAAGTTACCACGCCATCAATCTCACTTGTCAATCACCTTCCCTCTCTCCTCCCCTTGTCTCCCTCAAATGGGCCCTGCTCTAGAAAGTTCTCCATTATCCCATTGGTCCCTCCCTCCCTATCTCCTATTGGGCAGTGTACCCTGATCCCGCCTACTCTCCTCCCTTTGCCCATCTCCCATTGGTTCCTCTCCCCGGTTAAAACCCCTGGACCCTCAGTTCTCTGTAGGGACTCCTTCTGGAATAGACCATCAGGAGCTCACCTCCAACCTCTTCACCTCTGACTGCTGCCTTGTAGCTATCCACCCTGCTAGTCTGTGAGCCTGCCTGTGCGCTGCTGCCTGCACAAGGGTGTCTCAGTGTGCCTGTGAGTGAGTGATCGCACCCAGGTGTCCCTGAAGGCCGAGGGCACTCTCCGGGAAGGACGTGGTGCTGATCTGCTGACCACCACAGCCACTCCACATCGCTTTTCCTTTCTGAAATACTGATCAATTGTAGCTACCATGCTCAATAGTGTTGTCTTGGCCTATAAGGGTCAAAAGGAATTTTATGCAGGAGCACTGGCAGAACACATTTGGTGAAAAAAGAAATCAGCATTTTGATGAGACTTGGAGAGTTTGGTGAATTGAACAGTTACATATTGAAAATGTTTTTTAAAAGAACTCCACCAAAAAACCTCCAAAACACCTCCCCCAAGCTGCTGTTGATTGCGGGAGGGCATCCTCGTGATCTCCATTTTTACTGATGGCCTGAAGGGCTGCAGCTGTGAAAATCACTTACACAAGGGACAGGGATATACATCAGTATCCTTCTCTGGTCTGCTTATGCATGTGATTAATTATCCTTGCTATTTGCTATGGTAATACAGCTGTCTGCTCAAAAATTAGATAGAATTAGGAAATTAAAGGAATAGATGTAGGAAAGGCTACTGAAAATTAGCTGCTCATGCCAACAATGCAATGGTGTTTTTGGCTGAGCCAAGAACTAAGATGTCTAATGTCAGATTGGTAATTCTGGAAGTTTTTCTGGGTTTGAAGATGCACATGAATAGCCTGAAATGGTAACACTGGATTTAATTACCAAACCCAGCAGGCAGTTTCCATATAAAGGCAGTAGCATTGTAGTAAATAAGTGTATCAAAGATAAGGTTTAGCTGAATCCGGGGAGGAAAGCTGAACATCCCTGTCAGTGCCATGGGATAACTGAGCCTGAACTGTGATGGGGAGGAGAAGGAGCACGTCAGTATGGGGGTGAGGGGTAGATGGACAAGTGTGTTTGAAGTAGTCTTATCTTGCTCAGAGGATACTCTGAAGTGGTGCTTGGGATGTATAAATGGGAAAATCCATGCAAAGTGAGATTTGCCTCTAAGCTTCTATTGGAATTTCTGTCCTTTTTAATTATATTTTTAGGATACTCCAATTGATGTGGAGATTGGCTTAGATTTTTGCCTGGAATTTTCAAAGAAGAAAAGAAACTATGCTTACAAGAATAGCTGCTATGCTTTCTAAAGACTGAACTCCACTCTTTTCTAAACCAGTTTCAATAGCAATAAATCGATGAAACCCTGTCATTATGTCCTGAAGAGATCTCCTCTTGCAGAGGCAAAGTCTCCTCAAATAGTGATGTTCTTCCAAGTCCTTTCTAACCCAAACCATTCTATGATAATGTGACATTTGCATCTTCAGTATCAGTTTTGTTTGCATATCAGGCAAATGGAAATGTGGAATGGAGCTGACCCACAGCTTCTTGAGTCCTATGCAAAACCAATATATTTCTGAGGTGAGACAATCAAAAAATATGACAACAAGCTTTGACTATGAAATTTTGTTGAGGGAACTGTTTCATGCTTTTGACTCTACCAGTCCCACTTTTGTTTCTACTTGTTTTAGAGTATTTAAGTTGAAAATATCCCTGCTAGGATATCTTTTTTCTTCCTATTGCTTAACAGCTTCCAGGGTCTTCAATACTGACTTTGCTTAATCCAGTTCTTAATTTTTTTAACGCGTTTATCTTTCTGTTCAAAAGGAACCACAGATCACAGGTAGGACTTGTAGCAATCCTTTACAGACCCTTTCTTAGATGCTGATTGATGTTCTGGTGTTTCTGATCCTTGCTGCGCACAAATAGTCAGAAAATAACCCATGAAAGGTTATATTTCTAATTTATAAGAAATAGTCTGAGAACCTTTACATCTTACATTTCTTTACTGATTTGAATTTTGATACTAGAGCAATTGCATTGGTTTTTTGGATGAAGTTCAATTGGGAGCCTCTTTTATTGTTCCTCACAAACTTTCTTTCCATGACAAGTGGATCTGATTTTCAAGATGTTTAATTTTTTTGTCTCTTCATATAATAGATAATCCAAATACCATGCAATATCGGGAGAACATTTTTAGCCTTCTGCAAATAGCATTTCCTCGTGTGAATTTTGAAAAGGAAATTGTTTTGCTTGTCCAATTTGTCTTACGTAATATGCAGTTAAACTAAAGTTTAAGGGTCACTTGTTCTTCCCATCTGCAGACTATTTTATAATTTTGATATAGTAGCTAGTTTTGGGCTAATGCTCAGTATGTGTAGAGCCTTAACCATGAGGCATATCTTTGTCTGATACTTAAATTTTTTCTTTCTTCTGGGAATGAAACAAAATTGAATATTTAATTGTTTTTACCTCCAGCTGATTATTTTAATGTCTTTAATTTTTACTGCAGCGTCTCTTTGTCATACTTGAATGTGGTGTGCTGGTTGTGCTGGAGAAGAAAACCTTATCTAATACAAATAACTTGATCCTATTTCAGTCTCAGCCCGATGGTGTTTAATGTTACTAGGCTGTATGTTTGGCATTACATCTTGTTAGGAGATCTGGAGTATGTTACAATTGTTAAAGATGTGCTCTGGCTGAGGAACAATTTACTCTTGGGTTTTGATTACAGGCAACGTAACTGTTGCTATCACAGAGTGAATAAAGCTGTTTGACAAACACCTATGTTCCAGCCCCTTTTTCTTTTAGGGTGAACAGAAATCTGGCTCTCAAGGTTTGGGAATGGATTTCTATTCTGATTTTTGTGTTTTGCTATGCTCAGGACAAGGCACTAAAATGTCCATGGGAGCTGAATTGTGCTGATAAACTGGATGTTTTGAGCAAGGAACAAAGTTTCAGCAGGTTTGATCATCACCTCAGAGTGTTACTCATGGATTGTCCCTGGCTATTTGTGTCTTTGTTGGAACTCTGAGTGGATGTGTACTGGGACTGGCTGCAGAGCTGTTGAGGCCTTCCCCAAGCAGAGAAGTTGATACCTTTGCCTATGTTCAGGGCCAAAAAACAAGGGAAACATTACAATGTGAAGTAGTTTTATTTATCTACAGGTATTGTTACTGTTTTGCTTATTGGGTATGTTCATATGTCACAAAGGACTTGATACAGCTAACATTTTTATTCTGTTGCAAAGAATGTGTTATGAAGAATATGAAATAGTATAGACTGTAAATAAAAAAAAAAAAAGGTGCTTTTTGTGAAATATCTTTATATAGAATTTCCCTTTGGAAAATTTCTTAGTCTCCATACAAATGGCTGTTCTCAGGTCCTGTTCAGTGGAAAGACTGTTGGTATGAACTCCTGTGAATTGGTAGCGCCGAGCGTGGTGATAATAAACCAGTTTAAATCCTTAGTGTGTTAACTAATAATCACATATTCTAATATCACACTGATTGACTTTCTGAAGAGCCAGCCTGACTGCATTTTGATTCTCTGAAGGTCGGGACTTTGGTTTAGAAGGATCAGAGAACTTGCTGTTCTATTCAAATGGTGAACAAGAATAAACCCACTAGATCATGCTAATACTTGACATTTTTCTTCCTGAGCTAGAGGACTCTTATTAAAAACCACATCTGCCTTCATGCAGTCTGAAGCATAGGAAGACTCTCTTCATATTGATTATGGGTTTTTTCTCCCTTGTTACTGATTGCAGAATTTGTTTCTTGAGGAAGAGAAAATCATAATCTTCCCCCTTTATTTACTGCCTGAACATCTAGACTTCACAGATTTTTTCCTTTCAGAGGATTCTTCAGAGCACTTTTGGAAATAAATAGCTAATCACTTTGGTAGTCTTCTTGCAGTAAGTGTGATGTAAATAATGGCCCAGGTAGAAGTTTTATTGACTTCAAAATAACAACAACAGCAAAACGAAAATTCAACATTGCCCTCACATTGCAAATAAAATTTAAAAAAAAAAATTATTTCAATGGTCCTTGGTTTATTCATTTGGAGATCAGTGAACCTTGGATCAAACAGAAAATTATTTCCCCTCCATCTCTTCTTTCCTCCTGTCTAAAACCTGTTTCTTCCCCCCGCCCTGATGATTTCTATGTGATTTTATAGGTATATCTATATATATTTATTCTACCGTATTTAGACAAAGACCAGAGCCACTCATAATGCTGCCTAGGGAAATTTTATCAACATCATGATAATATTAAGTGGAGGAATCAAGCAATTTATTTCAAGGTAAGATCAGCATATCTGACTAGATATTATATTACTATGTGTAGCAAAATTTCAAATTTAATTTAGACTATGTGAAGTAAAGTCCTCCTTTTTCAAATGTATAAGAAGAGATCATTAGATTCCAGTGTAAATTAGCTTCTAAACACAGAGGTTTGCAGCTTGAATTGAATCAAGGAGTGTTTCAGAGGTTTAGAGTGTTAACTATTTGCTGATAGCTTTGCTTGATTCATTTCTGGAAATAATATCTCACTGGGCTTGTCCAATTCACAGTATATAATGGATTAATGGTTTGGAACTTTATCTAAAATTCCTTGGTTTTATGCTTAAACACTTCATAAACTCTTGATATCCTTTTTTCCCTCTTGAATTCATTAAGAAAATACCATAAAGGAAAGCTGGCTCTTACTTTCCTTTGTATTTCATTATTTAGGAAATGCGTGGTTATATCAATATTCTAAACCACTGTAATGTAATAATTTAAGGACTTTATGAAAGAAGAAAACAGAAGTCAGTTTTTTCTTGAGTCCTTTCTGTTAAGAAGAGCTATAATGAACAAATTCATCAAATGCCTATTGGGTAGAGTGGTTACTTTTATAAAGCTTAGAAAGCCAATATGCCTTTTCTGCTCAGCTTTTGCAAGCTGTGATTCAGTGGCAACGCATATGGCAGGTGCCTGAATACAAACCACTGGTTTTACTCTCTGTTTAGTTCATTAACTCTTTTAACACAAACCCTAATTCTAAAATGCATAATCTGAATTTCTGTGCAAAAGTTTAATCATTGAGAAACATTTTGAAGTATTTTTGAAGCACTTCTTATTTTCCTGTTCCTTTCATTGCTATTTCTTACCTCTTTCCTTAAAGGAAACAAAGTAAAACCAAACCACAACTAAAAACCCCAACAACCTCCCCCTGCAAAAAAGCACAGCCCCCAAACCCTCCAAAGCAATAAAAAACCCCAAATCCACAGGGAGCTGACTTTGTCCAATATATGCAATACATGTACACCATGTTTCCAGCATCAACAAGGTGGAGACAGGCTCTGCATCTGTGGAAGCAACTCTCCTTCAAATGTTCAGCTCCTGGTGCCTGAGTACAGCTGATTCAAGTCAAGGAGCAAGGGGCCGAGTGTGGTTTCTCAATATTCCCAGAAGCAGAAGCTTTTGCAAGGCAATATTTTTTGGTTTGGTAATGCCAAGTATGAGCTATTCAGTGGCTTCTCTCAGTTTTCAATCCTGGAATTTATACTTCAGCAAAGAACCCATATTTTTAAGAAATTGAGGGAGAGGAACCAAGATGGGTTTGTTTTTCTTGATTCCAAATGAGTTTAGCCAAATTCTCTGTAAAGAGACATCTGCATTTCACCAAATAATTTTTGCTTTTTGCTCAAAAGCAGTATAGCTTTTTTTGATTCTTGAAATTCTAAACTGTTGGGAAGCAATGTGAATAATTGATACCTTTTATTACTCATTGCTCACTGCTTATTGCTCTTGCATAAAGAACAAAAAAATGTCCTTTATAGTTTATTCTCCTGTGTAATAAACTGGCTTTTGGCATGCAAAAATTAGCAGCTATAGAGTCTACCTTCTGAACAGGTTTTTCATTTTGTGACTAGCTTGATGGGCTTGCACTTTTAATTAACAAATCAACAAGCTCTAATATGGTAGCAGTAGAGCTTAGGTCAAACATAATCAGCCAAATCCATTCTAATGAGTGAAATTACTTTAGGGATTAAGCTGATGATGCAAAATGAAGGGCCTGGGAAAAGAGTGCTATTCCACTTCCTTGACAGATACATATTTCTCTTCCAAAATATTTTAGAAACACTTAAATTTTGGATGTTACACGCTCCTATGCTGGGAACTAGTCAATATTTGAGGTTTATACCCTGCTTGTATTTGTTGTTAAGTGAAGTATAAAATAGGACATTGCAATTGTTTTAAAATGTATTAACACTAATTCTGGTCCTAGATAAATTCATCTGAAAAGATCAAGGAATTAATTTACAGGTCAGCTTGAGATGTTGCCACTGGTGTGTACTAGAAGCTGTTCAGAGAAGGTTTTGCAGGCTGCTGTCACAGTATTTTTAATACATTTTAGCTTTCCTTTAGCACAAAGATACTCTAATGCTAGTAGGCTTTGTATTTTCATGTAAATTGTAGGATAAATGTGAAGCTCTGTAGCCTTGCAAGGAGGATAAGGAACAGGGTGTCATATCTAAATTCTGTCTCCAGCTTTTTCACTGTTAAGACATTTGCCACGTTACTTATCCTTTTGTGCCTTGTTCAATAAAAAAGGGATAATGATACCAGCTTAATATTGTACAGTGTTTTCAGGATGAGAAAAACTTGTAGTGTGGCAGCATTGCTTTTCTCAGTGTGTTACTGGTGAACTTCAGTTCTAAAAATAGCTTTGATCCTTTGGGAGAGAATATTCTCAAGTCTGTCCCCTGCATGTAAGATTTGGGGAATGATGGTGCTTTGGGTGTTTTAATGAGAACCCTATTTAAAAAGTGCTGCTACCACAAAAGCAGAGGGTGATCTCTCACCACATCACAGTGAATTAGTGACTGTTCTGTTTTTTTTGTAATGCTCTTTAATTTCCAGTGATAGGTTAAAGGTTTTGAGAAGCTGGTCTTTACATTTTCAAGGTGGAAAAACTTGGATTAATAAATCAAGCAGAGTTTTAGAGTGCTTCATGACAAAATAAAGAATTTGAACTGTGTTTAAAGGTAGCTGTTGGTCTGTAGTTCCACGCAGTGACAGAAGCTTTTGCTTTTCGTGCCAAGTGGTATATTCTGGAAATGGGAATTTTCATGTGTGTGTTTATAGCTTAAAGAAATGCTGTACCTGTTAAAGGCATGGATAGATGGCACTGATCCTCAGCAGCTGTTAGTTCCAGTTTAACAGCATGGCTGAATACCATTGAAATGTTTGTTCACTGCTTTTCTAGATCCTGGTATAGATCAGACTACGATAGTTGACTGTGATTAGAAGTAATGTAGGAAAGTTCTATGTCCACTTGTGGTCTTCGAGCTATTCCATTTCTTTTTTCAGTGACTCCTCTTTTCCCCTATACACATTGTTCAGATTGTATACTTCTAGAGGACGATGAAAGATGAAAAACTTAAAAATGTTGAAAACATGTCTCTGGGTAAGATGAATACACCTCAAGAAGCAGCACACTCCTGTTAGATATTATCCTAGACATTAAGAGAAAGCAGGAAAAAAAAAGCATAGGCACTATAAAATGACATCCTTGGTTGCAGCAGGAAGGGAGTTTGGCACAGGCCTTTGGTATTCCTGAGTGCTAGAAATGAAATCCAGGTAAGTGTCTTGATGTAGTAGTGATTTAAGAAAAAAACCCAACTATTTCTTAAGACAGCAAAATTCATGTGGTGACATTTTGTACAGGGTATAGCTTGAGTAACCTTTTCTATTTTTTCAGAAAAGAGCATTAGGCTCTTTTCTGAGCCTAATGCTGCCAGCCTCAGTATTGTAACTTGTTTTTCAAAAAAGTCATTCTCAAATAGCATATTTATGGGACCATGGTTATCTTCAGAATTCTCCCTCCTAGTTCTCTCCTTTTTTGTTGTGAAAATTAAATTTGTGGTGAGCTACCAACTCTCTGCAAGCCTGGGTGTTTCACACCATTTGTACTTGTGTTTAGTGCCCACAGGAAATCTGTATTAGACTCAAGTAAAAGAATAGAAAGCAAGAATTCAGGAATGAGCCATTTTGCAGTACAGTTGGGTCCTGTTTTTTCCCACTTTATGACTTTGTGGAATGATGAAATAAAGCACAAATACTCAGCTATGATGCATTAGAAATAAGACACACACACAAAAAGGGGAATGAACAAACTCAAAACAGAGTAAGCACAATGTTTTCCTTATCACAAAATGAACTTTTTGAATGTTGTATACTTTCCCAGTTCATTCTTGTCATGGGAACACAATGCTGTTATTGACACAGCATTCCCTAGCCTGCTTTCCAGAACTTCTCAAGTTCATTATTCTCTGTTTAGATATTTAGGAGCTAAATTGAGCAATGCCATTTCATTACAAAATATAATGATTGGAAAGAGGACAAATGGTTGTATCCTGAATCTTGTTTATCAGTTAATTCTTTATTATAGTACAGCAGCAATTGCATATGCAAAATGGAATTCTAATTACATTCTGCATAGCAATGTAGTAGTTTTATCAATGCTATTTAGTTGCATAATGCACACAGCACAAACTATGGTACAGCAATATAAATTATTGGTTTAATTTGCTATTAATGAATTTATGAAAGGAAATTATATTAGTATTTTCAGAACAAGTGGTTAATTACAAACATCATTTGCATGTTACCCTTTGTTGCTGCTGCATGTATTTGTTGACCTTGGCTATAATTATTCTGTGGAGAATTTCTGATAGTGGGATGTGCCAGGAGGTTTGTGCCAAGCTGTCTAAATTTTGGCCCACACATCTCCATTTAGACTCCTGCACTAAGCTGATAGTGAAGGTATTTGGGTGTTTGAGTTGTTTTGGTAATGGGCAAAGGGAAGAAGGTGGAAGAAACGTGGTGGGAGGTTGCTTTTTCTCATGCACCACAAGCATTGTTTCATCTACCTTCTAGCTATAGGTCTGAAAATACAATTTATCAAAGTTCATTCCTCCTTTTCCTCTATTGCAAAGAATTTTGCCATCATAAAGTCACGGTGTTTCTTACTGCAGCAGTTCAGCAGTTTACTCATGTAGGTTGGGGTTTATGGCTGCTTTTGCAGGAGGAGCAAATTATAAGTGGGCCCTGAAAACCCAGTCAGTCGGCAAACATAGCATGAGGTGTAATTACCCAGTCACTGTATGGTTTTTAGGAAAAGAAGCTAGAGGGTATTTAAATACACCTGAAAGACTGGCCCCAGAAAACTCCTTCCCCCGGTTCAGTCAATGTCTTATTACATGATAGACCATGATAAAGAGGTGAGAATTATGCTTCATGGCCAAAGCTTTGTTCTGCAAAGTGACCTGGAATCAGATAATCAAAATAATTGTTATTGCCAGCTGTTATCTTGTTAGGGGAAAGTAGCACTGATAACATCTCATTTGTGGGCAAGGTAGTATTTATTGCTGACTGTGGGGAAAATTTATTAAGGTTTTAAGGCTGAAGTTGTGTTTACTATCACTTGAAAATAAGTGTTTTAATTGTGGTTTTGTCTGCCTTTGAGCAGACATTCCTTTCACTGCAATCTCAAAATTCCTATTGTTGTCCTGTTTTTATTAAATCTGCTGGCATTCCCTGTTGATTACCATCTTCAGTAAACTCCAGTAAGGCTGAAAGAGCAACAGGCAAGTTTCCTTTTCATCTTTTAGCTCAAAGTGGTTCAGTATCTTACTATTTTAAAGCTACATTGTGTTGATAGTAAGCTTCTAACCTTAGTAGCTGTTTGCTCAAAGGAGCTGAGCACCTAAATTATCCAGCTGCTTGAACATCTGTTTCTTCATTGATAACTGAATACAAGCTGCCTGAAGTTAAGTGGTGCATATCTGGGCTACCTGCATTTCTCTCTCTCCTGTTGTCTCTGGACTGAACAGTGGCACCCAATAAACTTTCAGTCTCCACCTGTCCTGGCCTTCAATAGGTGTTGTTTGTTTCTGTGCTGTGGCTGTATCCTAGGGATACAGGAATTTTGGTATTAATCACAGTTGCTTGAGCTATTTATCCCTGCAGGTCTCTTTTGATAGCTAGAAAAAATGGGTATAGAAAAAACAACATAACCTGTTAGTGGAACTAAGAAGAGAGCAATTCAGTGTGCATCAGCTTCAACTCAAGGGACAAGTGTGCCAGTGATAGCCCTGTGCTAGGGACCTGATCCACAAAAACGACTCCATATTCTTAAATCTTCAAAAAGCTTTAGATTTATTACTTCATGCAAGCATAACAAGCAAGCTGCAAAAGGAAAGAGCGAAAAGCTTTTCTCTCTCTCCAGCTATGTCTGCTGAGATTCTGTGTCTGTCTGTGAACAGAACAGTGCAGTACAAAGTGTGAAAACAAACAAAGATCAAGTATTTAATTGGCCAAGCAAATACTTTTCAAAACATCTTTTCATGTTTACATTGTTTATCAAAACCCTTCTTGAGAACATGAAATGTTTACAGGATTGTTCTCTTTAGAAAGTAAGAAGTTTTTCTCTTAGGAAGAAAGTGCCTTTTCAGGCCTGCTGCTGGATTTCTCTACGATCCACTAAATGTCAGCCCCACAGACAAGTCCGACTTGCCTTGGGTACTGTTTCCTGTGCTTCAATTATTTGAAAATGCCATCACTTATTTTCTGATCTAAGGCTGTCCCTTTCCTTTGTTTTCTACCAAGTGCTGTTTTTGGTTTGGTATTTCAAAAACAATCAGAAAGTTATCTGAAATGTTATACTTGAAACTGCTGCAGGCTATCAGCTAGATGCTCTAATAATGTTTTGCTTAGAGTAATAATATGTGTCCTGCCCATGCCCATGATGCCTCACATCTTCCATCAAGAGGAATATGCAGCAGCACTGGTATGAGCCCATGGTCTTAATGGTTATTTCCCCAGCATCACTCATCAGTTTACTTCTGACATTGGCCCAGTCTCAAAGGGGTTAGCAAGGCATGACATCAGATACTTTAATTCTTTGTCTGTTGTCTTGCTCCTTGATCACTTACTGTCACTTTGATGTCGGAGGCAGGAATCCGACGTGACACACCTAAGTTCATGCACAACATGAACAACATCTTTATTGGTCTCTGTCTTCCTTAGATAGATTTGGGAGGTCTGCATGCTGGCTCCTGATTGGTTGCACCTGTTGCTGCCTGCTCAATCACCCAGTAGCTGATCTCAGCTTCAGCTGTCTAGGCCTGCTGTCCTACAGTCCCAGCTGTCCTTACTGGTCAGGTTACATAATCTACTGGTCAAGGTACTTAAAATTTCAGTTATCTCTTAATTATTTCAGTTATAAAGGAGGGAGTTTTAAAATGGGATTAATTATTATTGTGAGGCCTTCAGGCCAGCTGTTGACCACCACAATAACTTACTAATAATTTTTCTCCTTGTTTTTCATCTTAGAAAAGAGTTGCAGTAGCCTTGGGATTCCATTGTTTTCACGTGAAAAGTATGTATTTGAGGGGGAGGTGAATAAGATGCTGAAACCTCTGCCCCTGTTTTTCTATTGATTCTTACAGACTCTAACTTGTAGTTGTTCTAAAATTGTACTTCTTTTGATTCAGGATTTAGTTCACTTGACTGAAATGGCTTTGTTTTCCCACCCTGCTTTTTCTAGTCTAATGAGCAGAATGAAGATTGTTGCTGTTGAAACATGTACACTTTCTGTTAAGCCACATGAACCTGCAAATCTTTTTGCTAAGATTTGGAAAGTCAGGCATTAAGGGAAATCACAGAAAGGGTACTGACTGGTCAACAGCAAGTTTATTCAATTCAGTGTCATGGTTAGACTTATTAGGCATCATGTCTGCTTCTCTGCAAACAGAACTGCAATTTCTTTTTATCTGCTTTGGCTGCACCCTCACAGAGTATGTGCATTAACCAGGGCAAATGGTCTGTAGTCGTTTAGGAATTTAATCTAAAATGAAACTAGAGATTTACCCATCTTCCTGGTTTATCAGTTTTATTTCCTGCTGTGTTCACTGTTCTTGGCTTCCCTTCCCAGCTGGGACATTGCTGCTGCCTTGAGAAGGTTGGACAAAAGCTGAGACAGTTTGTGTTGCACCACTGCCTGCAGCGAGTGGTCGTGGGCATACCTGGTCCAAGTCCCTGGGTATTCCCTGGCATTGATATCCATGCCTCTGTCTGATCTGAAGCCTCCTCCCTTGCCTCTAGAGTAATTTCTCCAGCCAGGATCTCGCCTTTTGTTTTTTTCTCCTAGCTCACTTCTTCTTTGTTGTGCTTCTCTTTGGGAATGTCAAGCTGTCTGGTTTTCCCATGCTGAACAGTCTCTGCAAAAGCACAACGTCTTCATCCTCCACAGTGGTTGTTCTCATGTGGCAGGTCAATCCCCTGCTGCCTGGTAGCATTCTCAGTGTAAACTCTTTTTTCCACATGCAGAGGATCTGTATTCAAATTGGTAAAATCAGATCTTTCCCAAAGCAAGTTAGACTTTGCTCTTATTTTATTGTTTTGTTGTTGGTATTTTTGCTTCCAAAAGAGCAGGTTGCTAAAAACTGGTTTAAGCCCTGAAAAGCCAAGAATGCTAAGAGTCTGGGCATAAACTGGAAATAACTTACAAGATTCTAAAATATCCCCAAATGAGATTAAAATCAAACGAGATTAGATGTTGTTGCCAAAAAATAGGTGTGTTTTATTTAATAGTGAAAGAGGCAGAGAGAAGGAAAGAGAAAAGAAAGAAAGAAAGAGATAGGAAAAGAACAGTGTGTGGAGGGGATTGAGGGGACAGGGAGAGGTGACAAGGGTTAGATGGAATGCATATCACCCGTCAGAGGCTCCTCTCCTCCGTCTGGTCTGACTGCTGGTGGAAGTGCCCCGTTGGTGCTGTGGCCACCTGGTTACATGCTACCACATGCCAGTGAATTGAACATGGCTAAAGCCTTTATTAATATTCAGCTCTTTTATTATGTAAACCAGCTGGGCAGGGGGGCTCAACGGGATGCTCTCCCACTGGCAATCCAGAGAAGAAGGAAGCATGTCAATCTGTTGCTAGGGTGCAATGCAGCAGATATCCAAATCCCATCCTCATAGAAGCTCCTAAAAAGTGCTTTTCTCACTTTGAAGTCCAGTGTACACACTAGTCCAGTTCCAGGATGACAGCCCAAATCAGGAGTAGGAGATGTGTCTACCCTTTCCTCAACTTGGAATGTCTTTTAAGTCTTTTGATTTTGTGTCACTCATTGTCTGAGGAGTTTTTTATTCCATAAAAATGATCCCATGATGCAAAGGGTCCTTTGATTTGCATACGCCTATCCCCCTCTGGTCTCAGGCCCCCTTTCAGGGAGCAGTGAAGAAAAAAATCCAATGAAAAAGGGAGTACAATACAGGGTAGTTAGCAACAATTAGAGAGACAAGTACAGGACAATCAACTAGTGATTGACTCCCTCAACACTCCAATTCAGCAAGTGCAGGGGCTTACTAAGAACTTGTTTCTTACACCAAGGCACGCTGCCATGCCAGGGGGAGTACGGAGTCCCCTGGATTAATGAACATTTTGAGCCAGGTGGGAATGCCCATGTTCCTCCCTTGCAGGGGTTATCTTCAGNCTCTGTGTTGGGCATATCATCCCTTCTGCTGAGGATAAGCCACAGGCTTTTCCAACACACCCAAAGCCTCTTCTCCCCCCCTGCCCTTAATGCAAGCAGCTGATAGCTCGGAGCTGTGGTGTCCCACCCTGGAAGGTGTTAAGTTTTGTGTTGTGAAAGTCCCCTGGCTCTGTGTTATCCCCATCGGTGGGCAGTTTGGTGCCTCAGTCCATTGCAGGGTGCAGTGCTCTTCCTTGCAGTTTTTGTAACACAGTTTTAAAAGCAGGAAAAATGTTTAACTCATAAAACTGTAATATTTCAGTCTCTAACACAGGTGCACTTATGTTGCATCATTTTCCTAATTTCCAAACAGATTGTGTTGGAGGGCAGAATCTTCACCTGCACTTTCTGGTTGCTTTGATGAATAAATAAAATATCTACACAGCCCTACTGTGTGAAGAGGGTCTGTGTCACTGTGTGACAGGAGGTTTGTTCATTTTTAGCTGAAGTATTAACTGCTTAGGCCCAGGGTGCTTGTACAGTATTGATTTTTTCACTTTGCAAAAAAGATTGGTGTTTGCATTTAAGAAAAAGGAATTGGGATGTGTATATCAGAACAGTGGGACCACAGTTTACATAGGAGAAAGATTAGTATTAGTTACATCTCACTACTTGTTATTCTCTCTCAGCATTTCATTAACATTTTAAGGTTGTTTTGCACTTGGTTCCTAGGGAATATGAAGCTTATTGTTGAAAGACATCTAGTCTGGCAGTTCTGCCCTCTGGAGAGCTTAGAAAGGGCTTTTTCAGAGGACCTATCCCTTTCAGACCTCTGTTGTTGGTCCTGTGGTAATTACTCATACAAAACTTGGTTTTCCTTCAGCAGACATCATAGGAAATTTTGCTAATTTATTTTTGAGGATTTGTCCTGAAAATGGGGATGACCACTTGGAAAGTCAGAGCATTTTGAATTTCATCAAAGCTCTTCTGCATAAGGTCATCCTGAAAACATGAGTCTTTCAATTAGAAGTGTGAAATGGACAAGCCAGAAATTATCAATATTAAACATTTATTAACTGAAGTATTCCAATATTGAAATAGTCTGATATTTCTTGTTGGGCTGCTCAGTAGATATGTGAGATTTAACTTAAATTCCAGAGAATGGATTTGGCATTCTAATGTGGATAAAAGTAGCTACTGAAAGTAAATGTTCTGGAATTATTTAAAATCTTTTAACTTGATCTTTATTTTCCAAAGTGTTTTACCCTGCATGTAAATATGTAGCATCCATAAAGTTCTCTGAAAATGCCATAGAGTAATACTCTTGCAATTTTTTTTTTTAGATCTCAAAAATATGAAGAATTTGTGAAATACAGACAGGTTAATGTTCTTGTTCTAATATTCCTATTTGCTGATATTGTTGATGTTTGTGTTCTCACTCCTTATGCTGAGTTTATAATTTATCTTTGCATTAATGCAACTTTTGCATTTCACTGTGTGTGCAGTGGCCAAGTTTTTTGTGTTGCTCACATTGGTAGCACTATTTTATTTCTGAAAACAGGGAATTGGATGATGCAGTAGGTGATTCTGTTGGGGGCTGAGCAGAATCATAACTCTGAACTATTTTAGAAGCAAAAGCATTTCCTGAAATCTGAGTGTCTCTTTTCTCTGTTAAATAGAAAGTTTACAAAGTTTAATTCACAATGTACTTTAAGTAATGACTGTGTTCTTAAATCATTATCTCAGAAAAATGAGGGAAGTTAAAGAAATCCACTTTACTTGGCAACACTTGTACCCCAAGTTGAAAAATACTAGTAATAGGATCCTCAACTTGAATGATTTTATTTGTTTAAAAAAAGGAATTTTTTTTCAGAATACTTTGAAAGTATAGCAAGTGCTGTGCTTTTATTTGGTACTTGATGTTGGTGAGTTTTTAGCCAACAATGTGTATCCTTTGTCTTCCTTTCACATATTACTATAAACAAGGTAGTGGTATTTTTATTTTTCTTCTCAAACAATAATCAAGATAGAGAGCTTCCTGGGTCAGGAGTTTATAACAGAAATTCTTTGTCATGTAAATAAATTCAGATTTCTTTAAAGAATCTCAAGTGTGAGAATGAATCATTGCCGAGGAGTCACTTCCATCCCTCTCCTGGGAACCTCATTCAGCTCCCTCAGTACAAACAATGGATCATCTCTGAGTAGCTCATCTTGAACTTCAGTCCGCAGTCAGAAGAGTGAGGGCTTGTGCTTTGTGGCAACCTGGAGTCAACTGGTAGCTCCTTATTCCCAGTAATTCAATTTCATTAAAAGACAAGCAAATTATATTGGAGAGCTTGCTAACATTACTGTCCAGTATAAGCAGTTTCACTTGCAAATGTTTATATACAAGAGTGAGCTATGTTTACTGTATAAGTAATGGCAATTTTAAAATAAATTGACTATTTGTGTTCTTGATTATTGCTGCTTGCACTAGGCAGCACCAAGCAATTTGTGTCTTATATAGTACATACTTTCAGGTAGTGTTCTATGATAGTCATCAATTGACCATGACCCCACAAAGTTATAAAATAAGAATCTTTCAGTTTGAAAAGCAGTAACTTTTTCAGCTCAGGAAGCTTGATTTGAATGTCTGATCAGGTACAGACATTTAAAGGAGCTGACGATGACTAGAATTCAGATTTGATGTGCTACTTCTAATTAGTAATACATGAAAACAAAAGGCAAAGGGAGCAAGCTGGAAGAATTGGAAGTTTGTGCAGAATTGCAGGAGCTTGGTCTGGTTGGTAGAGCAAAGTTGTAGTGGGGCAGTCTCCTGGCTGGAGTGCTGAGATGTGTGGATCCAGGATTAAGAGACTGGGAATGGGGAGTATGTTTTACCAAGAGGAGTGGTTTGAATGCATGGAGCTCTGCTTTGAAATAGGAGATGAGTCTATGAGGAGCTCTTTGGGTAAAGGTCATTAAGTAAAATGATCATCAGAAAAATCTTTCTCCCTTATAGTGTTCTAGTTTGAATACTAAGGACTGCAAATACTTGGCATCAGTTATTGTTTCCTAAGAACCTTTTGTCTTAGCCCCTTTGAGACTGGTGAACTTTAGGGGGAGTATATAAATATATTATAAAGTATTTGCATATAATATTGAGCAACATGCATACTAAAATTAGAAGAGTAAGGTAAGGTATTCCTTCCTTGATACTGCTAAAGAAAAGGTAAGAAAGAGTAAAATCATAGAGATGGGTAAAAGCAGATTCCATTCTGAGAGGGAGAGATGAGAAAAAGTTGTGGTTTTTTGTCTGTGTTTTTTTGTTCAAAGATCAGTGGTGCCAGGAGGATCATAAAGTGACAGATAGGCAGTGGTAATACTGGGAAGTCCTCTTGTCCTTTGTAATCAAAGGACACAATTTCCACAGGGAGATTCTTCCCATTTTGAGGCATCCAGAGGCTAATTGGTATCAAAAATAAGTTTTACTTTATGATGAAAGATCACAGGGTTGATAAGGTCCACCACAGTTTCCTAGGTATGAAATAAGCTGGGTTTGATTGCTTAATACTTTGACTTCTTGGCCAGACCTTTAAAAAAAAAAAATTAAAACTATTTCTACCTCCTACAGTTCCTGTGAGTTGAATGCACTTTTCTGAGGTGTACATTATCCAGTAATTCTCATTAATGTTCATACAGGTCTCTTTCAAGAAAACACATGAAGATAATCTGTACTCTGGAATGCAAAAAGCTGGAAAGAAAATAGATTTTTAGCATGTTCTTTAGTAATGAGATACACTTGCTTTATCAAAATAAACAAACCAGAAGAATAGAAGCATGGCTAGTCTTTAAAAGATATCATAGGCCTGCCTGATAACAAAGAACTGTTCAAGAGCAATTCATCCTTGGGAATTGATTACCTCTGTCATCCAGCCAAGGTCAGTGACACATTCAGTTAACAGCTACATCAAAGGCAGAAGCATAAATTAAAAGAATTCTATAACTCCAAGTCAGTTTGAGCATAAAATCTAAAAACCCCTGCAGTTTATAGGGTCTCCTTTGGTCTTTTCAGTTTTTGCATAAGGGTTTGTTGTCTTTTCTGTGGTATTTTTGTTAATAATTATCTCCCAAATTGCTTCCATAAGAGCCCAGGAAAATAAAATCTTGGTTGTGCTCTGGTACTGCCAGGCTGCTGTAGACAGTAGACAAAGATGTACACAGTCAATATGTTGGTAAGATTGGAAGTAATCCCACTAAAATAAATTTGACTACTAATAGTTGTTACTAAGTAAAAGAGTAAATTTCTGTCCTCAAAAGCAGAACATTTCCAGTGCTGGGAGCATGTACCTGTGCACATGCCCTGTCACTTGGACTCCACAAGTAGTGCTGTCCCAGCCAATATTTGTATATACCTGAAGGTGATTATTATATTTGCGCCAAACACAGATGTTTTAAAAGTTAAAATATAAATTTAAAGGATTTAAATGATGCTGTCTCCCTTTGGGCCTGACTGCCCCAACAGTCAGCCAGAATCCCTTACCACTCCTTTTCCTGTAGCTTGATTTAAAGGTTATAAATAATTCTCCTCAATAGGTTTTGCTTTGGAGTCCAACTTTGGAACTTTAATATACACGTCTATACTATATTGTTACATTGGCAAACAGTTGACTGAGGGTAGGTAATATGATTATAAAGCTGTTTGCTCTTGTGTACTTTAATAAAAAAAAAAAAAAAAAGAAAAAGAACAACAGAAAATGTGACTAAAATAGGCCTGAATGGGTTAGGGCAAGATGATTCTGTTACCACATGCGAAATGTGGTTTGGTGTCACATGCCACTATTGGGGATACTCTATAGCCTTCTAAGGAAAACAAGCTGTGGTGTTGTCTGATGTTTTGTGTTCCCTTCCAGTTCTCTCTCTGTATCCCCTGGTCTATCTGCTGTATGTATTCACCCTGGGGATGGTCTGAAGCAGAGATCATGCTGCTTTTTCTGTCTGGATGTCATGTAGTGAGTCTGAATACTTGTTTGAGAACTTAATGTAATGATATTTAATTGCACAATACAGGCAGGGGCTTCTTCCTAGGAATAGATCCTTCCACTTTATGTAGCACGACTTGTGGGGAGTAAGGTTTTAGGTTTATTTCCTGTGCTTTGAATTTACAAATACCTGTTTTTTAGAAGTTTCCTGAATTTTATGAAGAGGATTTTATTTATTTTTTAAATTACAATGGCTGTGATGCAGGAATTGGAAGGAAAAGTAGCTGTGTTAGTCAAAGCTGTCAGCTCTTGTTACTGGAGCACTCTTTGTATAAGTTTTTAAAAAATATGTTTAATAAAACATAGGGGCCGTTTCTCCTCTTTCTAGTCTGTAGTCATCTGACTGCACTGAAGTCAAAGGAAGGTACTTTCCATGTGCAGTGCAGTAATGAGAAGAGTATGATAGATTTTTCTTCTGCTGAAGGTTTCAGCATCTGGTAAGAAGGTTCTTTTTCTAGGTTGAAAAATAAATCAGCAGTAGGTAATGGCCTCTGTTTAAAACTCTTGCTGCACTGTTGGCAGCTTTTCCTGGCTAGCTCTAGTGTACTAGTTACCTTCCATATAAATTTTGGGTCAAATTCTAAGTAAATTGACTTCTGTAAATCAAATACAGCTCTGATTCATTTTGCTTATGGAAGGACTGAGAGGATAATTTCGTCTCTTGGTTTTATTACATATTCTTATTTTGCAATTTCATCCATGTGTATTAAAAAAAAATGAGAGTGCTTGATTTTGCATGAGGACCAGAAATGCAGTGCCATCCTTTCTGAAGGCTCCAAAGCCTGTGTTGTGCACTAAGTGCATCAGTAGTTCTGCTAGGTTTCCAAGGTGCAATCATTCCTGAAACTGGCTTTGGCAGCTACGTAATTAAAACAGGACAGAGTGCAGCAGTTTAGCTCTGGATACAAGGAAGAGTATTGCACTGAATTGAGATGGAAATTAGGAAGGTGCACCTCAGCCAACTCAGGCTATCCAGCCGCTATTACTACAGGGGGGAAAAGAGCTCTGCGCTTCTCACTGATGAGAAGTAAAACTTGTTTCACTGTGATTCTATAAGACATTAAGTAAAGGCATTTCTGTAAAAGTTAATGCTGATGATACACTAAAGGTGCTACTGACAAAGGTGTTTGCCTTTCCCCTCCATGACTGCTGACACTGTGTGGGATACTAGCACAGTCATCTTCTGGCCCAGGGTGAATTTGCATGCTTCCTGGATGTTCACTGCCACTGCTGCAACAGCTCTGAGGCATCCTGGCCATCCTTTAGCTGCTGCATCCACCTACTTAGAAAGGTAGGTGACTGCCCTGCGATACAAGCCCAGGTCTTGTGCTAGTATTCCCAAAGCAATCCCCTGCTTTTTGTGGGAAAACAAAAGAATGGCTTACTCACTTCTGGAAATCCCAGGGCTGGGGCTGACGTGAGGGCCTTCTTCAGTTGGTTGAAGGCTCGTGGAGCTTCTTTTGTCCATTGTAGGTCTCTGTTTCCTTCCGCAACCAAGGCACAGAGGAGTTTAACCAGCAACCCGTAATTATAGATCCACAGTCCACACCACCCCATCATGCCCAAAAAGGTTCTCAGTTCTTTTATTGTCTGGTGTTTTGGGGTCTGGCATATTGCTTCCTTGTGATCTTGCCCTAAGGTCCTTTGTCCAGCACTGACCTCATAGCCCAAGTACACAACT
>VZRF01008637.1:0-27441 GCA_013396875.1 Vireo altiloquus
AGGAAAAATTAGCTGGAATTAAACAACTGAAATGCACTAAGGTTCAAGGAGGTGTGTCTCGAAGTGATATATTGCCTACCTTACATCCAGAAAATTAATGGGCCAAATCCTAACAATTCGGTTACTTGCCCTCTCCTAACTGCATCCAGGTCCCCAAGTCTCCAGCTTTGTCTGGAGTCACAAGTTGTAGTTATTATTTTGATAGACACCCAGGTTAGCAAGGGACAATGTTATATGGCATTTCTGTGAGTGTGGTGCATGCCGTTGTGTGATTTAAGACATGTAAATGTATCTGCTGTGCTTGAGGAAAAGCCTTAGGGTACCTCTGAATAAACACCATTTCCCACCGTGCAGCCTTCAAAACCCTTCCCAGTGCTTCCTAAACCAGTTACCTTGCTCGTGCTTCCTCTCCCAGGTGCAATTCACAACTTACCTATCAGAAGCCTCAATTTCAAATATCATTTTTTACACGGGGCAGGTCTCTTTTGTGACATGATGAATGTGCTGAAGAAATTCGAAGTTCCATACTAAATGCAACCCAGAAGTTACAATGCCCCTAACAAAAAGCAAACAAACAAAAAAACCCCAGTTTACAAAGTCCAAAATTACCTTACCATCTCTGAACACACAGCCCAAAATCACGTGCAAAAATACTTCCTATGCTTAATGCCACCTTCTTCATAGTGTCTTCAAAGCCTCTGTTACTTTAGAGGCTAAAAGCACCTGCTGAAAAAAAAGCTGAAAGCTCCCCTTCATTGAAATGAGAGCAGAGCTCTTACCCCATTCACTCCCAGAGAGGGAACAAAGCCCTTTGCAAAAGGCTGGGCTTGATATACCCCCAGCCAAGCCCACCTCTCATTCCCACGATGCCTGGGGAAAAGGGAGGAGGCAAATACCACGAAGTATAAAAGCCCTTGGAGGAGCTGCAGCTGTTTGGCTCATCTGACTTAAATTCAAGGCGAGTAAAGGTCTCAATAGAGAAGAAAACTCTTTAAGGAATGCTGCTTTCTTTTTTACTGCAACTACATAGAGTAAAAGGCAGAAATAAAGACAAGAAATAAAACTCTGTGTTTTTGCAGTGTAGCTAGGTAAGTTGGATAATTTGCTGTTAGCTTGCATAATTAATCCTTAGCGATTACTAAGTAGTACTCCACACATGACTAAGTAGGGTGGAAAAGAATAATAATGATAGGAATGGTGTAACTCTCATTGGGACCTCTAATTAGGGCTAGATGCATTATAAATAAAAATAAGAAAAATTAATAGACTCCCAGCCAGCATTAGGATTACATTTGAGAGGGCCTCGGTCCTGTATGATGTTTGGTACTGGGGCATGGGTTAGAAGTGCCCCAAAATGCAGATTTAAATCCTTAAAATGCTGAGAAAGTTCAGAAAATTGAACCCCTTGAAATGAGGGAACAGAGAGTGTTTACCTCTACTTAAACAAATGCAATGTCAAATAAATGGTTTCTCCCCTTTAATTTAATTCCCTACAATTCCCTTTCTCCACCTCCCCCTCACCACTGCGAGGTGCAGCAGCCCAGGGTGTGAGCAGTGAGGATGAGGAGGGGGAGGCTGCTCTCAGAGGGTTAGCTGGGCACACGTGTGCAGAGAGCTGCTAGCCCAGAGGGAGCTCTGGGGGCATCCCGAGTGTCCCTCCAGGGACTGTGGCTGGACATGGAGCATTGCTTCAAGAAAATGCCATGGGAAAAGCCCTTGTGCCAAGGGGCAGCACCTGGGTAGGCAGGGGGATATTTTTCCCCATTCCTGTTGTCAGTCTCTCCCCAGTGCCCCCATAAAAAAGGGGGCTACTAGGAGGAAAAGGGTTTGAATTGAGGGAAAACACTTATTTTCTATTATTGTCTGTGTTTAAATGGGGGAGGATCCCCCATTCAGCTACAATTTTAAGGGTATCCAGAAGGAAAACTATCCTTTTCCATGCTGTTAGGGGTATCAATTGACAGGGAATCCCCATTTTCCATTATTTTCCAGTTTAAATGGAAGAGGATAAGCTTGATGATGCTATTTCATGGTTGGAACGAAGGGTAACTCCCCCCTTTTCATCATCCTAAGGTTTAAATTGAAGGGGAAACCCTGTTGTCCCTCTTCTTAAGGGCTTAAATTCAGGGAAAAATCCTGCTTTTTCCATCATTTGAGAGATTTAAATTGAGGGAAAGCCCTCTTTTTCCAATATTTAAGGGTATTAAATTAAGGAGGAAAACCCATTTATTTGCAGTTGTATTGGTTTAACACTGGGAGGTACCCACCCTCTGTTCCCTCATTTTAAGGGGTTACATTGGAGGAAACTTGCCCCTCTTCGCTATTTTAAGAGGGTTTAAATCAGGGTCTTCCTTTGCCTTTCAGGACGCTTCTACCAGTGCTCCAGCACCAGGTCTCTTGTGTGGCAGCAATCCTGGCTCATAGGTGATTTCTGAGGTGGAATGGACATTTTGGAGGTGAACTTCTGAAAGCAGATGATTGAGCCAGACTGGCCTGAGCTGTGTTGGGTGGGAAGCCAGGAGATCGATGCCGAGCTGTGCTGGCTGTGTGCCTGGGCTGGTGCCAATGCAGAGCAGATAACAGCCCTTGCCACTGGCCCACGAACCAGTCTCACTGGTGGAACAGCTTCTGGGGCAAAGGAGAAGCATTATTAACTGGTGAACAGAGTTCAGAAGCGAAGTGGTACTAATGTTCTCCAGGCAGCTTGTGGTCAATGCAAATGACCACAATGCAAATGGTCAACAAACCATGAGCCCTTTCCAGAAGCCTCACTGAGCAGGGCAGCTCCAGCTCTGACCAGCCTTTCAGTACTTTTTTTTTCCTTTAACACGTTTAAACCCATCATCCCCACGACAGGATTCACTGTAATCACCTATTCCCTTGGGATAAGCTTGGGAAGCGTGGAAGGAACAGTAGGAACAAAACCCACTAACCCCTATCTGGCTTAAAGTGCATTTCCCAGACAGAGGCTATTACTGCAGAGCTGCAGCCTGTGTCCCCATGTCACCGTACAGGGAAAGCCAGGCATGTTGGCATTCCACAGTGAGATCCATCTCTGGGTAAAGAGACCCAGGTCCAAATTCCCTGAAAGCCTGGAGCTCTTTGGACACACCAGCTGAGGGTCCAAGCCCATATCTAAGTACTGGCGGCCCAAAGTTTTACTGCTTCCCTCTGCATCGTCCGGCACTGGGAAGTCTCGCACATCGTTTGTGCGAGCCGATGGCCTCCTCTAGCCATGGTCATTTCCCTATGGTGGCCTCCTCTAGCCATTGTCATTTCCCTAGTGGAATTCAGCTAAGCAGGAGAGGCACAGACAGTGCCTACAATTTCACAACATGATCAAACAGCCTGTTACCAGAGAGTCCCAAACCCTTGCTTCCTCAGCCTCTGCAGGTCTGGCACGTGGAGAGCCCAGAGGCACTGAAGTATCCCACTCAAGCAGCCACATGTTAACAACCTCTCCAAAGCCTAATTTGCCTTTGATATAGACATAATTGTTTGCGTCACCTACCGGGCTGGGGGAGGGCTATAAAAGGGGCTGCAGCCATTGTCTGAGGCAGAAGAGAGTCCGGGAGCAGCTCCTTCTCCTGGTGTTCCTCACTCAGTGCTGGTGGCAGCCTGTGCATCATGCAGCTGGTGGCCAGCCTGGTGTCCGTGCTGCTGCTGGTGTGGAGCGTGAGAGCCACGGCGCTGCCCGAGGAGGAGAGACTGCAGAGCGCCGGGGTGAGTACGACATGCCCTGGGTAGGAGCAGGATAGAGCCAAAGAAAGGGGGATAAGGGCAAGTAGGCTGTACCTGACAATTCTTCCATCCCTCTATATTTCAAGGCATTACAGCTCCACGTGCTGTGGAGCCCTGGGTTGTTACTACAGCTTGCTGGCCAGCTGATTTAGGAAAGGTACCAGGACAGATGCCAGAGAGCTGGAAAAAGTGAAGTCTGAGCTAAGCTAAAACTGGCAAAAACGAGATTGGAGGGAAAAGGAGAAAATACTATTGAAAGGGTACAGCATGAGAGAATAAAGCAAAGTACTAGGGAGGGAGAGAAAAGATACATAATTGGTAAAATGATCAAGGGAGATGATATTTAAAAAAAGACTCATGGGAAGGACAAATGTTTAAAAGATGGGTTCAGTAGGAAAGTAACAGAGGAATCATAAATGAAGTAATTACATCAAAATAAAATTGCTTTTTCCAGAGTAGTATTCACAAGAGGAGTTATACTGACATAGTTCTGCTAGGATAATTACGCTCTGAACCAGCATAGCTCTATGCAGTGGCAAAACTTATGGCAATATAATTATCCTACTGACTGGCAAAACCCTATTATAATAGCTAGAGGTCTATAATAACTTTGTTTTGCTGTGCTATTTCCCTAAGAGGCCAAAGAGATAGGAAATCATAGTGTAACCTAATCACAAGCCCGGTTTTGCTTGCCCTTGCCCCGCAGTCCTCTCACCTGCATGTTCCCTGCCGTCCCCGATGCTCCTCTGAGCTCCGGTTTGTCACTGCCCTGGCTGTGTCCGTAGGCTGCTGTTATTCCAGAGAAGCAAGGCATTCCAGCAGCGGTTTCAGAGGGACTAACTTCTCTTTTGTGCCTATCCACGTTGTTTTTTCTGTCTTAGTGTTGGCTCCAGCTCATCCATCAGTGCGTTAGTACTTCGGGACTGGGCTCGCATCCCATTAACAACAAAACTGGCTGCAAGACAGAACCATACACAGTGTAAGGTGCTGACATTCTGTTAGAGATCAGGGCTCCTGCAGCTGCCTGGGATTAACCCCTCCGGGTGTAACTGGAAGGAAACTTCCAGCTCTACATCCTTACAATAGCAAATCCTGTACTTAAAAAGTAAACTCTTTTTTCTTAAAAAGTAAATTCCTGGTGCAAGTCCTAGCTGCTGGGGAAAAAACAAACAAGCTGTAGGGAATAAATTGATAAGTAAGTCTTTGGTAAAAAATAATTCAAGTGTAATGGCTCTTAGTCTATTACACACTGTTGCTTACAAAATATTGATATAATTAAAGAGAATCATTGTACCTATTATAGAGCATTCTGCGAACTGAAAAACTGAGGGATGCTGATGAACCAATCCCAACAGTCACCACTGCTGTGACAAATGTTTTAAGTCTGAAAAATGTGAGGATTTTATAGAACAAGCCACTATAAAATACATTGCAATGCAAAAGGAAGATCTGTTCACTCTGAGGCACTGATGGATGTAGCACAGGGAACGAAGCAGCCACAGTCGATCGTGTATAAGGAATATCCCCTAACACAGGCTGTGCTGTGCCTTCCCCACCCCTCAGTCAGAAGATAGCAGTTCTGCTCGCAACAGTTAATTTCCAAACAGCACTTAAGCTAAGAAAGATGCTGCTGAGAAAGATGTGACCTAGGAGGTGCATGTAGCTGGGTTCCACAGTCCTGGTCCCTCTCCCAAAGTCTCAAGACGTTTCTGTACTTGCAGCACAGGCGTAGGAATTGGGGTGAGCACAAACTGGCTTGCCTGTCTTTTCTTCTGCCAGAGATACAGTGTGGAATTTTTCTGTTCCTCGGTTTCTCTTGTGTGGTAGCAGGGGTAATGACTAGAGCTAAGAAAGTGATTAAAAAATATCCATAAACCTTCTGTAATGTAAACTCAAGGCAATTGCTGCTGCCTGTATTTATCTGTCTTTTGAGTTGCTCACCAGATGGTCCTCAGCAAATGCCGGTGCTGACAAATCTGGCAGATAGATACAGCAGTCCCAGTGGTACGTGTGGCATTTGTGAGGAGTGACGTGGAAATGTGCTTCCAAGATTCCCATCCGCACGGGAAATAGATGATTTGACATGAATGGATCCTAGCTCAGCTTGGCCAGTACGAGCTGTCTCTGCTGATGAGTCATAGAGACCAGGAATGCTCAGGCAAGGGGTAATTCCTCAGATTTGCTGTATGTAAAATTAAGAGAAACGCGGTGACTCGTAGCTCGTACTGACAGAATTCCCTCAAGCTCCAAACCACAGGTCTGTTCTTCTGTGTGCTGCTACAGCAAAGGGATGGAGCTCAGAAGCTCTTTTTTCATCCCACCTTCCCCCGAGGTCAGGCTATGGAATTACAGGTTCTTGTTCTTGAAATACAGCTGCCTGTCTCCACTGATGCAACATTTTGTTTCAGGTATTTGGGGTATCCCTCTCCCCATCAGCCTTCTCCTTGTTGCATTTCATTCTCATCATTTTACTGGGATGTAGAACCCCCCCATGAGCTTAATTTGTTATTGTCCAGAGCACTGTGCCTCATCCCCGACCTTCCTGAGGTGTGTGCCAGGCAGCCGGAGCAGCAAAGAGGCAGCTTGGCATACACTGAAATTTAATTAGTGGCGCAGCGAGGGATGTCACAGCAATTCAAGCTTACTTGTTAGCGGCTCTTTTCCAGCTCTAATGTGGCGCATGAAGATCCAGCTGGCTGAGTTGGATCGGGATGGGAGATAGCAGTGGCCTCTGCAGCCACAGGTCCCGGAGTTCCAGCAGGGCTCTGCCAGTGGGAAAAGCATCAGCTCTGAGATGCAGCGGGGGAATGAGGAGGGACCGCGCGGGGGACACTTGCGCGTCCGAATGCCGACAGCCGTGGGGGACGAGCCTTGCATCCCTCGCTTTCTCTGCTCTCTGCCCGCAGGAACGGAGCACAGTCCGCAAGGATGCCCTCCTGAAGATGCTGTCAGGGCTGCTGGACAGCGTGGCCGTGGGGCGTGAGGCAGCCCCTCCGGACGTGGAGGAGGAGCGGGCAGCGCTGGGGCGGCTCGCCCAGCTCTCGCAGCGGGACCGCAAGGCGCCCTGCAAGAACTTCTTCTGGAAAACCTTCACCTCCTGCTAGTGCTGCCCAGCCTGGCCCTGCCAGCCTGCAAGCTCCTTCCCCGCAACTCATCTTCCTTGTGCACCCTTTTCTGTGCCCCGCACCCCTCAGAATAAAGCATAGCGCCTCGGGGACGTGTCTGTGACTCTCTGCGGGGCAGTCGTGGCAGGGGGGACGGGACACCTTTTCTGGAGCAGCCGAGGGGCGCCGTGGCCGTTTTGGGAAAGGACTTTGCAGCTGTGATGGGAACCGTGAGGAGGGAGCAGGAGCACAGCTGTCTCTAAAGCTGCTGCAGCTCTCCCCTCAGCCTTTGAGGGACCAGATGGTATGCGGTGTGGTGCTGGGCACCTGGGGCTGTGCCTCGTGGGGAGGGTCCTCAGTGTCAGCCCCTGGTCAGGACAAAGTGCCATGCCACCATGGGGAGGGGATGGTTTGATTCTGGACGTGCTCCTTTCCATGCCGGCTTAGTGAAGCACCCAGGCAGAGCTGTGCAGATGTGGGGTGGAGGTCTGGGGAAACGGAGACATGCCCAGAGCTTGATCTACTTTTGGTTTGCCAGCAGGTACTTCCAGAGGAGATCCTAGGGTGCTTTTGGGCTGCATCCAAAACCAAAGTAATGATACAAATGGGCTGTAATCCTGGGTGCAACAGCTCTGGCTCTGTTCCAGTTCACTCGTGGTTTTTGGTGTCTTCTCAACTTGGTTAAAAAACCCAAAACCAAACCACCTAGCTTCTCTTACCCTCTTGGGTGCCATTTGCTGCCTGAAGAGTAGCAGGGCATGTAGTTTTATTTCTTTGGGATTGTTGTAGAGATTTTTGTACCTTATTTTTAGAAGTGACAGGTAGCACAGAGGTAAGGACAATAGACATGCCCAAGTTCACAGGTATTTCCCTCTGAAGAAGGCTGCTGAGACCTTGGTCTCTCATACTGGCAAAACAAACAGGTATGAAATTCAGTTGCTCTATTTGCTTTAATTCTTAGTAGTAAGAAGTTGAATTTCAGAGCTGCATTTCATTGCTGTGAATGGCCGCACAAAATAGGAGGCTTCAACTGTATGTCACCGAGCCTGTCCCCGAGACCTGATGAGAACCGAAGGTAGCTTTTTGTAATGGCTGTTTTGAACCTTTACATTTTGCTTTTGGAGGTCAGTGACCAGGAGGCTGCTCCTGCCAACAGAAGCGTTTTGGATTAATCAGCAGCCAGCCTGTGCTGTGGCAGGTGAGGTAAGGCTTCCCTCCGTGTGGCTCTCCGAGCGATGAGTGACTCTGTGCCTCTGGCACCTCGATGGGCTGCTGGCTGCTTTGCTCTGTATTACTCCGTGTTTTTCAGTGTGTTGTTTGCTGTAGAAATTCCTGGCCGTGCCTTTCTGGCTGGCGGGAGGAATTAGAGCCCTGTGGCTTGTTTTATTTTTGGCTCCATGATGAAAAGTAAGATCCTTGCCGGGGGTACTCGCCGACTCAGTATATGGGTAATGGGACATGCAGCTTGCTGGCTGTGTTGCCTGAAGCACCCAGCTAAGGCGCAGGGGACCTGCTTTTGTGCCTCGCATTGCAGCTGGCATCTGCATTTCATCATTACCTCAGTTCTGGTGTCTTTAAAATGGAATGAAAGCTCTTGCCACCCACATTTCTTAAGAAAAATGATAAGGAGAAAAGTGCCATATCACAGCTAATTATGGCCATTATTATTACTAACAACTCTGCAGCAGGATGGGACTAACCAGAATGCAAACGCCTTAGAAGTGTTCTCATAGGCATTGCCTTATTATCCACCATTACATCTTGTCTGTGATTGTGATGCTTAATACAATGTGTAGTGAAAACGAGAAACTCCTGAGCACATGGATGTTGGGATTGCCCCAAAGAGAGCCTGCCCATTCAGCAAGTTGTGTGCTGGATTACTTAGTGGTTCCCGGAGGAGAGAGGGATCTGGCTGCTCTCAAGGCTGGAAATAAATTTGGAAGTTGAGGTGCTGTTTCAAACCCACAGATGGTTCCTGCTGACACAGGCTGAGGCACTGGCTGAACACCAAGGGGAAGTGTGAGTTGCCAGCGCACCTGCCGTGGACAGGGGCTGGCACCATGGGGACAGCTCCTTTTATCAGCTCTGAAATCAGTGTTTGAGCTGCATCTGATTGTACAGTTTCCTTGGTAAGTCAATATGCTGAGGCTGAAGCGATGCAAGGTCCTGCCTGATGATAGCATTTAGTGTTAGGGAGTGCGGCAGGATAAATCAGATTCAGTGAGAGGGTCTTGCTTTCTATTTGAATTTTAACAAAATAATTGTGAGACCTATAACAGCATATGTCGAGTTCGAAGGGAGTGAGAGCCTGTTATTTCTTTTTTGGATGCAGTAGCCGATGCACTTTAAAGTCTTGTCACTGCTCAGAGTAATATGTCTACGTATGAGCAAGTACAAATATACATAAGCTATCTCTGGATTTTTTAAAAAGTGAAAACACCACATTAAAAAGTAAAGAGTATGCCAGAAGTCAAGCTTTTAAAGTCATCTAGCAGACACAGTGCTGACCTCACCTAATCCAAAACGTGGTCCAGTGGTATTCACTTTTTTTTTTTAAATGTTTTTAACCTCAAGCTAGCTTATCAAGCTGCAGACAACTGCAGAAATTATCATGGGGATGAGCTCAGCTGTGAATCCACAGGATATCAATACCCAGGGGTAACCTGTGGGCTCATATCCTATCCCTTGACCAATGTGTGGTAGTACGAGGTAGTTTACAAGAACAGAAAAAATTTCATTTACTCTGTGATTAAATTATGTTCATATGTGGACAGATATGACAGAGGAACTAGGGAGGTATTAATTTGAAATTTAGTACCCTCCACGGTGACTTGTTTGTACATGCTTTTATAGTGAAGATCTTGTGTGTGTTTTCAGCTTCAGACAATGAAGAGAGTTGCAATCTGACCAGACTTACAAAGACCTTGTCTTTCTGCAGGTAGCCACCAATGGAATTAAATTTAGTGGGAACACGACAGTGCTGCTTGTCTGGTGGTCCTGTGCCTGTCATTCTCAAGCAATATGTGGCCTGTGAGGCACCTTTGGCATTAATTACAGCTACAGAAAATTGAGGTTAAACCTGGTACTGCAGGGAGAATGAAGCATAAGGTTGCACAGGCTGTCTTTTGTCTTACATTATTGTTATTATATTTGAGTCTGCTCAGAAACACTAAATGTGTGTTTGAAAAGCAGTGAGTCCAATTACTTAAAAAAAAAAAACAACTGTTTTTAAGGTTGATGGCATATGACCAGTTAGATACAAACTGGGAAAAGAGTAGCTGGGTTTGCACTAAAAGGGAATTTTCTCTCCCCTCTTGAGTGAGTTCTGCTGTTGCTCTTGGTCATTGATTAATGTATTGGCTCACAGAATATGTTCCTATGGGATGCTTGGTTTTGACCACATTCATCTAAGAAGTGGTTTAGATAACAACAAACTTGACAACATCCCTGTGACACAGAAGCACTGCTTTTGTTTATCTTTCCTGGAAGTTTGGGCTAGACTTACCTTAAGCCTTGGGCTTGGTAGTAGGAGATGCTGATCCAAGAGACATTGCTCTGTGTCTTGCTCTGACAACAATGCTACACAAGCCTCTGCCCCTGGCTCTGCTGAGCCGCCTGCCACACGGGGTTTTGTTGAGTGAAAGAATATCACGGGTCAAATGAGATATTTGTTCACTGTTTGTTACTTTCTGTTCAGTGACTTTGTACTCTGAGCTCTGAAAGCCACTCTTACCTGTGAAGTTGGCTTTGAAGATTTAGCTTTGGTTACTTTTCTGAGCCTCCTACGTTCACAAAACCAGCAGCAGCAGCATAAAAGCCATATAAATGGATTTTATATTCTGTGAAAACTCAGCGAAAGAAGCTGTTATCTGGACCATCCAGAATGTGTGGTAGCTTCGTGTAAGATGTACAACACAGGAAATCCTCAGTACAAATGGCTTGGTGATTTGGGAGGATGTCTGACATGGTGGATGTTTCCTGTCTTTTCTGAAACCTGATGGAACTTAAAATGATTTGAGAGAACGTGACAAGGTGACTTTTCAGTGACAAGAAGAATTCCAGGGAGCAGGAGGGAGTTGACAGAAAGCTGTAGTTTTTGTAGGCTAGGTCAGAAGGGCAGACAAGGTGCTAGTGTGTTTGGCTTTATGGTGACTCTGCAGTGTGAAGGCCTGTGTGCTGTAAAACCCTGAAGATGGGAAGTCAGAAGGTGCTCTCTACTGCATCAACAAGGATTTAAGACATGTAGCTTTTCCTCAGAGATTCATGAGGAATTACAGTCGGAGTTACCACTAAGGCAGTAGATGATGAAGTGTGGGTAGGTAAAAATACCCAGTTATCCAGACACAGAGCAAACAGGGACCTGTCAGCATGGGGAAAACCTTCAGAATGAGGGTTCTGACAGAGCATTGCTGTGGAATATCTGCTGTGGGTAACGTTGCTTTTTATTTCATAATAATCTCTCAGCCTTTAAAGCAGGGAATATCTGGGAGTCAGAGGACCTGTGTCCCGTAAGCTAACGGAGAACAGCTCACTGGAGTTAATCAGCTGCTGTGAATAAGCCTCTGCAGAAGCCTGGGAATACAAGCAGAGGCTGTAGGCGCTGTCAGCCTGTATCTCAGATTGCAGAGCAGCAGCTGTACCCAAAGGGACGGCAGTAAGGACTGTGCTGAGCCTCTGAGCCTTCTTGTGACAGCTGGGTCTGATCTGTGCCTTCCTCTCGGCTAACTCCAGCACCTTTGCAGCTGATGGAACTCTTACTTTTAGAGTTGTATCTCATTTTGCAGCCAAGGGAGGGACGTGCTGGATGAAAAAATGACAGCATTACAGTCCCTTAAGATGGAAGCTTTGGAGAGAGCTTTTTGAATCTAGATTCAAACCTTCCAGCATGTCTGCTTCCCACTTGTGAAAATTATGTAGGGCTCATAGAAAGTCTCTGAGGAAGCATTTTGGAGGTGAAGGAAATATCAACAATTCAAATGCATGTCTTCCACCTCCCCAGAGAGTGCCTTAGTCCTGAGTGGTTGCCTGGGCTGGATGATGGTTGTTTTCTAGCAGGACTGCAGCGCACAAGGGAATAAGCTGTGATAGAGGAGAGAGCATACTGTTTCCCTAGGCTCAGGGCATTCAGCTGGGAATGAGGAATTTCTGTTCTAGCAGTACCTTGGGGACTTGGAGGACTCTTGTTTTAAAGCAATTAATGTTTAGCTTAAAACAAAAAATAAATTACAAGCAATCTTTACAGCTGAGACCTTGAATTTAGCTGGAGGTCAGGCCTGCTTCCGATTGTAAGACTGCTAGTTAGGGAAGTCCACTTTTGAAAATGTTTTACTGGGGCTGTGCTTGGCTGATGTATTTTAGTCTCTTCTTGAAAGAAGGGAAGAAGCCAATGATTGATGATCGTGAAAAGCTTCTCAATCCTGGCTTATACATTCCAGAAATTGTCCAGGAGATGTTTGGTCCCTCAGATGATGGCTTTAGAATCCATTACTTTAGACACACAGTATGTTTGGTCACTGTTTCATAGAGGGTTGCAACAGATTTGGATCAAATCGGATCTGGTTGGTTTCGCTGGGACTTTATTTATATATTTTAATAAAAGGAGATGGTCCAGCTAGCTCTGGGTGTACTGGTCTGCATAAGTTAGTGGCCTTAGCACGGGCAGCAGCTTAATTAATAAAGGGAGAGTATTTCTGTGATAATGTTTTATACAGGGCTTTTAACTCTTCCTGTTGGGGCAAGGCTCAGTGCAGGGACTCTCCTGCTCAGAGTAAAACTCATAGGTCATAACTCATGTCTCCTTAAGAAAAACATTTTCTTTCTTGAGAGCTCTGCCTTTGTCCTTGGCCATGTGCTGCTAATCTAGTCAGAGTCCAATCAGTCCCATGGCGAGAGGTGGCTTCCCTGCCAGAGGCTTAGGTGCAGGTGTGCAGAGAGGGAGCTGCAGCTGCCTGAAGAGCCATGGATTTGCACTTTAGGACCCCAGAGCCACGGGGAGCAAACAGCGGTCTTTGTGCTCTAAAACGTTGGCTTGCAAACAGTGCTCATCTTCACCCGTGAACTGATGAATTTACCCACTGCTGGGACCCAGCAGGCTGGAAAGAGCCTTATGATTGCTCTTCCGAAAGGATAACTGAGCCCTGTCCAGTGCTGGAAGGCAGCTTGTTGTTCCATGGGACAGAGAGGGCTAGAAGCAGAGTGGCTGCAAAGAAACAGCACTGGTGACCTTTTGCTCTGCTCCAGAATAAAAATGGTATTTTATTTATATTGCAAAACTGTCTAACAAGTGTGTGGCTCAGGTGCTGTGCAAGAGGGTACATACCCCCCCGTGGAGTGAGGGAAGGGAATGTCCTACCTCTCTTTAACCGTTTGGTCACAGGCAGGTGTGCAATTTGTCAGTCCTATGTTGTTGCTGTGGCTCAACATAAATACAATAAAAAACATAAAAACATAAAATACAAAGGGACTGAGTATTATGGCTGCAAGGAGAAAGTGGCTGTGCATGTTTCTATCTCCGTATTCTTCTTTTCAGGTAAGTAATTGCTTCCATTTCTATTTGTCTGTTTTCACAAAGGAGTTTTTGTGAGATGATCCACCCTTGCCAAAGTGCCAGCCCATGGGTCAAAGATTGTGCAGGAAGCAAGCAGGAGGGTTGGGACCACAATCCAGGAAGTCTCTCTCCTGGGGCATAAGATACGGCTATGTCCAAATTCTGCACCTGGGG
This sequence comes from Vireo altiloquus, assembly GCA_013396875.1. Taxonomy (NCBI): domain Eukaryota; kingdom Metazoa; phylum Chordata; class Aves; order Passeriformes; family Vireonidae; genus Vireo; species Vireo altiloquus. The sequence continues at coordinate 13,567 of VZRF01008637.1, forward strand.
AATCTTCACCTGGTTCTGGGTGCATCCACTTCTGAGCAGTCACAGCCACAGGCAGTGCTCGGGGTGTAGGTGATGTGCAAAGAGCAGTTCATTGTTTTCAGTATCAGTATCAGCCCGTATCAGTTGCAGGATCTAGGCAGGCACGGAGACAAGTTAATATGTTTCCTATTCTGCAAGCCCTGTTCAGACAGCTGGTCAGCTGTGGCTGCAGAGCTTCCCAGCCTCTGAATGGCAGTCCATAAACCAGAGCTGGCGCTGAAAAGAGAAATTGTAAATGAAGGCTGAGGGATTCAAGGAGAATCGTTTTCCCGAGTCCCATCCCGTTTTCCCACAAGCACATATGGACACTTGCCCTGTCCCTCAGACACGTTTAACTAGGCTTCACCTGTCTGGGAAGATGGACTGCCTGGTAAATGAGATGTCATTGTCACTGCTCTAGCATTTAGGGGATTATTTCCAAATTATTTGAAAATTCTTAGCACAAGGACAGAAACCATAAATAACAAGGAGCACTTTAGAAAGTTGGAGGCAGCCTCATGAGGCTTGAGAATTTCCCAGTGCAGAATACAGACACAGAGCTCCAAGGAACTCCATCTCTTGGAGTGTGTACCACAGAACAAATGGGCCCCCAGAGCAGTCAGCCAAGGGGAGCTCGCTGTGCCTGGCTTCCCAGATCACTGTGGCCAGGCAGGCCACAACTGAGTCCTGTCCAGTCGGTGTGGAATTGGGTGTGAGATGTCCCAGGCTGCCCATCAAGAGCAAGTTAGCTTAGGAGGTGTGTGAAATGCTGTTTGCACAACACCGCTGGGCTGTGACTTACACTGAGCACAGACACAAGACACCTGCCCTAAGGCACCCATGGCTCCCAGAGGCTTTGTTTCCCACAAGTTATGTGGAAGTGTTTGACTCTTCTCTGCAAGCTGGACTCTACTTATGTCCGTTTGTTCTTGGAATAGAGATATTACTAACAAGAAGAATAAGTTGGAGAATGAGGAGTCCGCTGGGAAAATGACCCCTGATTTCGATGCCTGCTGCACACTGCCCTCAGCCACATGTTCTCACCTGTGGCTGTGGAGGCTTCATTTCCTGCGTCTGAACAAGGCTTTCATGATGGTAAAGCTGTTGTTTGATTTAACATTACTATCTCTGTTGCAGGAGGAAGGACAGCCCTGCTGAAGCTATCAGCAGCCTGTCAGACCTTCTTTTGAGCTGCCCCAGAAAATGCAGCTTCTCACACTGAAGATCTTTCAGTATGAGTAGAAGAGGTGAGCAGGGAGAAAGGCAAATTGAGAGCATCTCAAGGCCATCAGCAGAGCAGCAGCACTAGAACAGAACATTTTTCTGTAGACTTGCAGATCCAGCTAAACTGAAAATTTACAACTTGTGAATTCCTCACCTCTTTGAAGATTGCAATGTTAAGGGGGAATATTACAGTGATACAAGAACAAAAAGTTCCCTGTCTGTGGAGACTTTCTTAAATGAAAATACGTTTCAAAGCGAAAAACCATTTGGTCCATCTGTGTCCTATTACCAAGCTGGGGCCATCATCCATTTTCATTAGCCAGGGTCTGAGCATGTAGGTAGGGACAGAAGCCCAGGCAGCTGCCCTCGACACCAGGCTAAAAAGCACCATATGGAAAAGCCTAATGTATGTTAACAGGCATCACAGAACAAAATTGAAAGAAAAATGGCCCATCCACATGCAGTAGCCTCAATGAGACAAACTCTCAGCACCAATCTGTCAGCTGCAATTTTGCATCATTACCATGCTGCTAGGCAGAGGCTAACAGACGAGTTGGAGTAATCTGACTTCAGCAAGAACAATTCCTCCAGCTGTGCTAACACTCTGGCTCGGTTCCCTCCCTCCTTACTTCCCTAACATACATCACACAGAATATTTTCCCTTCTCCGGGGATCCTTTACTGGGGTTCAGGGGATTCTCACCAAACATTTAAATTAGGTGCAATGATCCTTTAATGTGCTGGCGGCTCGGTGGGTCTGCATTGCTCTTACCACGTCAGATAAACATGTGCCATAGCAAGGCTGTTTCCCTTTTGTCTGCCCCACATGGGCGTACCTGAAATACTTCCACTTTGATCCCAAAGAGTTTCTTCTTCTAGTTTTAATTGTTAGCTAAGGGGGCTCAGAGCTCAGCTGTGTGAATGCCTTGGCACGCAGGTTGAAACTGGGTTAGATCTCATGTCCTTGTATGAAGTTTACTCAGCATATAACCAAATCATTTTGTTTGCCTTTGCAGTGGAGCTGAGCAGTGCTGGAGCAGAGTGACCAGTGGCTACTGGAAATCGCTGACATTATTATAGCTGGGGCAAATTAGGATGTACTTTCGTAGACTCTGTGCCTAATTTTAAATTAGAGGGCTACAGCCTCTGCCAAGTCTCCCCTTGCTTGCCAGGGGGCCCAGTGCCTCCAGGGCACGTCAGCACTTCCTAGCAGGCTTTTTCTGCATACAGCTTTGAGATTCAACAAGTGGTGGGCCAGCTGTTAGTAAGTAAAAGCAGGCATGGCAGTATGTCCAACAGGTATGAAAGAGTCACATTTGTAATCACCTACGTGCAGCAGTCAGGTAGCTTCTTAATCCAGGGAGTACTTGAGTGACAACACCTGAACATTTGTTTTTGTGCAGCCAGGTTATAGCTCTGCCTATCTCTGAAAGGCAGATTTTTCTGAGTCAGAATACAGTGCTGTATTGGCAGCAGCTCATTCTCCTTTGTGATACTTCCATTTAATGCTGTTTTGTTGAAAACTCTATTTAAAACCTGCTATTTTCTTTTAGTATATTCTCTCTATCGTTCGAGCTTTAGTCATGACTTTTAGCAAAACTTTAATGTTGTGATTTCACGATCCTGAAAAGTGAGGAGAAGGAAACCAGGTAAGTGTCCCACTCAAGTAAAAGACAGAGTTAAATTTCTCTCTGAAAAAATAGTAATCTCAACTCAAATTCAAGTGTTTGACATCAGCCAAAACAAAAGGACCCAGGACCAAAGAGTGTTTTGCATGGCTTTGCAAAGATTTCTGTGAGAGAAGCAAAATCAACCAGAAAAACTGTGGAGTAAGATGTCCATGCAGCACAGAAGTCTTGGCCTGCATTTTGATGAGCTTGTTGTTGGGCTTGGGGTTTTTTTTATCTCTAGGGCAGGAAACAAGAGCTTTAGGGTGGAATTTTGGCAAAAATGAGCTTACATCTAGACTAAAAGACAGCGTTTGGTTTGGACACTTCCAGTTCTTTTGGGCAGGAATAGATTTAATATTCCAGCCTTAAAAATAAGATAAATAAGGCCAGTCTTTGTAACATCTAGAAGACACCTAGAAGATACCTGGTCTAGAAGGGATGTCTAGAATACATCTAGAAGGTACCTAGTACCTGGAAAGTTTCTCTAATTTCTCCTCCAAAGAGAGAACAGTCAGAAATCTCAGATTTTTTTGAAAGGGGAGCGATTTGAAATAGTTGGAAAAAACGTTTTATTTCATTGATGTGGTCAGCAAAACTTAGCACAGCTGTTTGCTTTGCAGGATTGGTTTTCTTCAGCAGAGTGCTACCAGCACTTTAATATACAGGTCCTGATTAATGCGACAGTTGGCTCTGACACGCCTTCATTTTATTCTCTCCAAGGCAGGAATGAGGTTGTGTGTATTCAGTGAGGGATGTAGCCAGAGGGAAGGTTTGTCCATTTCAGTGTATCATACAAACTCTTTAATGTCTGAGAAGTAGCTCTGTTTTTGGAAATGTTTTGCACTGGCTTTATTGTTTGTCTAGATTGGTGGGGTAATAACCTTTTTGTTACAAAAAATTGAGGTTATGGGCAATTGTAGAGGAAGAGAAATGGGGAAGAATGTTTTTTGATTTGAATGGGGGAAAGTAGAAAATGCATTTGTATGTATATATGGACATGGAATATACTGCAAGTTGGTTTAATGAATTTGCCAATCCCGATGCTCTTCAAGCCTATTCTTCAGCATGTTTGTCAGCTTCTCCCTCTTCTAGAGCAGGGAGGGAGCCCCAGGAATTGACTGTATCCTCCAGTCTCAGCAAGTTAGACATTTGGGAGGGGAATACAGTTCTTCACGTGTTAATCAGTGCACATACATGCACAGGAAGGGCAGTCATGAAAGAAGGAACAAATGAAAGGGAGGTGGAAATAGAGACAGCAGCCAAATTCTGACTTCCAAAGGCAGACCCTGTGCTCTCAGCTGACAGCACCTTGTCTCTGCTGTGGTTTGGTGTGGAAGGTGAAGCCTGGGTTCCCCTCCTTTATAAAACCAGGGCTTCATCCCAGACTTAGTGGTGGTCACTTTATTTGGCAGAGTCTGGTTCTGCAGATAGGGGAAGGTTTAAGCTTTGTTTGAGAGAGGCTCTGACAGTGGAGGATTTCATGGAAACTCCAGCAGGAGATGGATATGGTTCTGCCAAACTTGCTTTGCAGTTCTTCTGTGAAAAAAATGGTTTTGGAGAGAGGCTACTGCTCGAGTGGATCCTCTTGCTGGAGACTGCCTGGAGGAAATGCATATGCTAATAGCCTTTTCTAAGCTGGCAAGTGATTTTCCAGGCCTTCCAGTCATCGTGGCAGGTGTGTAACCCCAAATTGTTGTCTCTAAATGAGATTGTGATTCCTGGGTGCCATTCTTGGAGCTGAAAAGTCTCCTAACTACTTTGCAGGGTCAAGCTGCTTGCTGAGTGAGGCTATAACAGGTTCAGGGAAGGCTTTTCATCAGTCTCACTCTATTCACAGTAGCGAGTTCCTGATGGGCTTATCTTGGGTTGGGTTTTGTTTCCTCTGGTACAGAGATTGGTGATATTTTTCTTGCTTCTCTTTGTTGTAACCTGCAGTTTACCTTCTCTGCTTTGAGACCTCATGTTGGACAAGAGATACATGCTGATTGTGTTGCTCACCCATCCCCTTTGTTCCTCTCGGCTGTTTGGAGACAGATTTGCCCAGGGAAAGTGTGTTGGCTGTTGCTGGAACATGCAGAGCATCTTTGCTTGGAGGGAAGACAGACAGCACTATTTCATAGCTTTGGCTCTAGCTGCATCTGAATGGGAACTAAATTCTCCTCCCAGCATGAACAGCTGCTCCAGTGAAGTAACATGCTTGGAGCCAGCCCAGGAGACATACTGCAGCTACCAAAGATGTGGTCAGGAGCGAGACAGTAGCTCTAGGAGGTCTTTCAGTTTCTGAGAGCCAGGCTGATGGGACTAGGGAGGAGAGGAGAAGAGATTCTGACCTAGGCAGTTTTTATGCTGCCTTCTCCATGGCAGAGTGGGAGTTTTTTCTAGGAGGAGGCAGAGTAATGTGCCCAGCATCTCTTACTTGTGTCATTCTCTCTTCCCAAGGGAGTGTGTGTGACAGTGCAGGGATTTGCCCTGGAATTTGTATAATCATGTGCATAAATACACAGACACCCATCCATGTAGTGGCTGAGATGGTTTGGCATAGGTGAAAATTATGTGTTTGATTCTGCAGCTGAATGGAACTTATGCATGTAATTACACATTATCATTTTCAGTATGTACATATACATGATGTATAAATTGTGTGTGCTTTGCATTCTGAGTTCTGTGGTGCTCCTAGAGAGTTCACATTTCCAGCCTGAGACCAGTCCTGCTGATGACGATGGTTATCAGCTTTTGAAAGCTCTGGTCATGCCAGAGGAGTAAAACTGTCAACCAGTGTCTTTACCTCACAGTCACTGGAGATCTTCCTTGACGATCTGAGCTCAGATCCAAGTGCTTTCAGATGAGGATGATGCAGTAGAATTGCATTGGCTATCCTTTGAAAATTAGCATGTGCAGGGTAGAGAGGCCAAGGCCACTGAGGTTTTTTTTACTGCTGGAGAAATGTTCCATAGCCCTCCGTAGCAACTGGAGTCCCTCTTGGCAAACAGAATATACAGCAGTGAGGTAGCAGTAGACAGCATGGGAAGGAGGAAGGCCTGCCCTAAGTGAACAAAGTATCTTGCCCCATTGCAGTCGTTTTCTCTGCCTGCTATTTTTCCCCTTGCAAGATTATTTTTTTCCTGTTTCACAGCAAGCAGGCTCTTCCCCTGCCCCACTCTATGCTCTGCTTGCTCCGTCTGTGTGCTTGTCTTTTGACGTCAGTCACGCTGTTTGATTTGTAATGAGGAAAAAGAATGTCTTTTCCTCTGCTTTATTTCCTTCCCCAGACCTCTAAACCCCTTAGTGCAGGAGGATGGAATTTAGCCATGGAACAGCAAGCATCCGAGCAATCTCTTAGGGGCTCTGCACAGGCAGCTGGCGTTTGAAAACGAAGGGGCAGTGGGGAGCAATGTCTTCAGGGATCACAGCAAGCAGCTATTGGGCTCATTTGCTTTCCTGGCTGACGCAGGGACAGCTCTGCTCTGCTAGATGACTGCACTGTGCCTGATTTTGCTTCATTCATTAACCAGCCTCTTGCTTTGTTTCGGATCTGGAGGCACCCGTGTTTCGGATCTGGAGGCATGTTTGGATGCTCACTGTCCTGTTCATCATACCTGAAACACTGATCAGTTTTTGCAGTGCTTTTCATGGCATTGCTGTCAAAATGCAGGAGCCGCCTTTCAGAGGTGCAGAGGTGGTTTTGCACCCTGCACAAGTTGATCTTCAGAGGCACTGTGGTTTTACACGGTCCATTTGTGAATAGAGCTGTGTGGGACTTTTTTGATTAAATGGATAGTGGGGCTATATTGATTTCATTTTTAGAGGATCTCAGAGTCTGTCACAGCTTCAACTCTTTCAGTAGGAACACAGCTTTGGCAGAACTTAACTCAGGTAACATTTTTGCAGTTTCAAAACTTGAGATCAGAGGGAAATCTGAAGTGAAGAGCTACGCTGTGACTTAGCCTGAATCTCACAGCACTTTGGTGACAGCCTTGCACAGCTGCTTCCCGGCCTTCACATTTTTTTGTTTAGTTTCTGCTACCATCTAGGTTTGCAGGAAAAGTGGAGGTCAGGTCTCTGGATCTTAGTGGTACCAGCCTGAGGCACTGTGCTGGCTGAGCAGCTCTGCTCTTGCTGGTTTAGTCGTGTGTCTGACTTGGCTGTCTGCGCTCACCATTGCCACAGGAGCAATTTGAAACCTTTCCTTGACAGTCCTCAGAGTAGAGTAGTAAAAGCATATTTTGAGAGACTGCACAGGGTCTGAGAGAAAGTATGGGCTCAGGCAAGGTCTCTGCAGTATCTTGGTGTCATTCCATATTACTCCATGCCACAAAAGTTTTTTTTGAGGTAAGTCCTTTCTCTAAACCTTAGCTTGGTGTTTCTGTTGAGAATGAGCTCACCCTTGTGCTACCTCAGTCAGCTCTCAGCAAGGAAGGAGACAGGAGCACAAGAAGACAGCTGGACAAACTTCTAAGGAGGCATCTGTCATTTCAGGTGACACCTAGACTTCCTGAAGTGGATCAGTAACTTGGCAAGTTACAGGGCACTGGAAGCTGCAGTGATGTGGATGAGTCAGCCTTCGTGCTGACTTAGTCCTGTGCCAAAGGGAAATTGCGGGCAGGAAGAGAATCTGTGGGGCCTGGTTAGCTATCAGTGCTCCCAAAATGCTGATGCACCTGGTGAGCTAATCCCCAGCAGCATTTTGGAGGTGAGAGGATTCTGGGCAAAGAGACAGGGGCAGTGTTTTTAGCCTTGTTCACCTCAGGTGCTTCTCCAGAGACCATGCCAGAGGAAAGCCAATGCGTGCACCAAGTGTTCAGTTTCTCAGGCTCCAGCATTACAGTTTATTAAGGCAGCTGTCCTGTTTTGGTGTCCGGCAGCAACTATCAGCTTCGGGGCACTCAGCAAATTCTGGGCTGTGAGAAACTTTTCAGACCTAAGATCAGAATTGACTTTCCATTCCTCTGCTACTGATCTGAACAGGAAGCCTGATGTGGGATGCTTCTGGAAGTATTTATGCCTGTGGGAACTGGGCAGCAGCTCAGTGAGGCATGGATCGATTTTTTCCAAATTTTTCTGTCTCTTCGCTCATTTCCAGATAGTATAAAGTCCACATCTATCTTGTTGATAGGATCATTTTAGCAGCTAGTGGACCATGGGAAAAGTCAGTGCCCTCTTGGTTCTTGTCCGTTAGCCGTGCTTGTAGGTATTGTTGCTACACAATTATTACTGCTAGTACTTTCTCCTTCGCTTTTATTAAATGGTGTTTTCTGTTTGCAGTCTGCTGAATGGTTTGTTGGCCTTAGTTTTGTTCATATAATAACTCCAGCTTTCCTGCCAGCACCAGCTTCACTGCCTGGGGTAATGATTTTTGGCTGTTGAAAAGGTGTCTGTTTGATTACAGGACATCTCAGGATAAATTTCCTGCATGTGCAATGCAACAGTCTGTTCCCTGCTGCAGATCAGTTTTCCAATTCTGTCCATTTTCATCAGGGGAGAGATGGACCTAGGCTCAGGTTTAATATATCTGGGTTTTCACCCTCTATATATTAGGCCTATCTCCATGCATGCTGGAATGGGAGTTTTGTGGGAAACCTAAGAGCCGATTTGGAAAGAAGCAGTCTGCAAGCAGGGGAATTAATAAAGTTTTATGTCCCATAGTGTTTGCTCTCCCAGCTGAATTCCCTGGGTGGTATGAAATCCCTGTGTGGATCCACAAATGTTTAAAAGAAATTTGAATTATTTTTTAAGTGTGCCTTTTTACCTCATGGGCGTTCCAGGAGGGGCAGGATAAAAAGCAATCCATGCATATGAAGAAGGCACGGAGTAGGTTTCAGCCACCACGAGCACTGGATTAAAATCTGCAGCTGAGAACTGGAAGACTTTAGCATCTCTGAAAGTGGTGCCTCTGTGTACTGTAGTGTTATGTCCCCTAAGTATTTCTCTCCCGTTACAAAGAACCATCCAACCAGACTCATCACGATTCTGAAATCCTGCAATGTGCTCTATTATTTTGTTTCTAACATCTTCCTGCTCTGATGATGGAAGGAGCTGCTTCCAGTACCATGCTGCCTGTATTAGCAGTAATTGTGGATCAGTTGTTTTGAGGGAAAGAACATTGCCCAGCTCCCCTTGCTCACCAGGACAGATGCTGTCTGGAGCCACCTCCTCCCACTGCCTTCCCACAGAGCAGTGATATTATGGCTCCCTCCAAGAGCCTGCAGCATTCCTAATCCATCCGCTCCATCTCTGCCTGCCTCTCCCTGTCACCGACCGAAGCCTGAACACAAGCCTAGTTTTTAGTGACTGCTCTTCCCAGAACTCAGCAGGCTGAAGGGGGTGGAAGGGAGATAAACATAAGGGTTCAACATCCAGACAAACACAGCAGAGCACACACGACAATGACATCCACCCCCAAATGCAAATACACGAGGAGGGGTTCCTTCCCCAAGGCTCAGAGCAGAACAGGCTCAGACAGGAAGGCATCAGAATGAGGTGAGTGCAGTCACAGGACCATGTCCAGCTCCTCTGTCCACTTGGCCTTGTGCAGGGTCTAGAAGGTGAGCACGAGGCTCATCCTATTCAGCTGTTACTGCAGCTACCCCACTGACACCTCTGAATGGCTTTCATTGTTAACTGAGTAGGGTGTTGGGCACAAAGATTTCAGCTGAGTGACCTGATTTGGTATTGAGATGGGCAACTAGGATGTGTGGCTTTTGGGGTATGATCCAAGTTAATGCTCACTCTTTCTCCGTTAATCTCTGTCCCTTTGACACAGGCTGTTTGTCTTGCTGGCTGTGCTCTATAGTGGAGTAAGGAGCAGCATTGTGCCACAGAAAATGTATGGGAGGATCACATCTCCAAACTTCCCAAAGGTCTACCCAAATAACAAGGAGAAAATATGGAATATTACAGTCCCCAAAGGATATTCTGTCCGCATTTACTTCACCCATTTCAACCTGGAATTGTCCTATCTGTGTGAATATGATTATGTGAAGGTATGTGTAGGATGGGGTGACATGTAGCAGGCGCAGCTGTTAAAAACTGTTTACGTGATCCTGGGCACGTGCAGAACCAAGGTAACTCTTTGTCAGCTCTTGATTTTAGTCTGCTTGTAAAGCTCAGGCTCAGCTGGCTTCTAAATTATGTGTTTATTGAGGCCCACGGGACCAGGAAGCAGATCTGATTGTCACATTGGAACATCTGAAACTTGAGATGCTTATGCTCAGAAAATTCTGATGCTCTTCTGTTCTGAAGCAAAAGGTTTGAAATTTTGCCGAAAACAACATTTGAGCATTTTGCTAGTGTTAGTCTTTTAAATTGACAAGTAGTGCCTGACACAGGTTATAATGGGAGACTGTAAAATGTAAGCGATAGTCTAAACAAGATACTGTCAGCTTGTCTGAGCAGGAACTCACAGCAGCAGTTGCTTTGGTTAATGTGAGAAACAACCTCAGGAAGGGGAAGAGAGATACTGACTTGGGGAAGTGTTTTGATGAGCAGTGGTGTCCCTGAAAGATGCATGGGGACGAGGTGCTACCTCTGCACTCCTTTTGTTGTTTGTATGGGCTTGATGTACAATAAGGAAGGAGCTAAGTACACAGGGAGTATGCAAACCCAGTTTGCATCTGATTGAACCAAACCAGGCAGCCTCGTTCCCACTTAGAAAGATGTAATTTCCATGGTTTTATATGGCGAGTTGCTCCCATTCCCCAAGTGTCTATTGTTCTTCGTGTACTTTCCTTTGTGTATCCATTTCTGGTAGGTGTGTAGTACGCAGCTCCCTCTTTACCATGCCCAACATAAACCCCACGTTTCAGAACATTTCTCTTGCATTAAAGATATATGAAGAGCTGGAACTCAAAGTGATCATAGAGCAAGTGAGTCACTTGTTTAAGGTCACTTTTTTCTATACATTTGAATTTGTCAGTGTGTGAAACCTTTTCAGCCCAGTTGTCTCTGGCTTTACCAAGATCTAATTGTCACTGAGAGCGCCAAGTTAACAAGAGCATTATAAACAAAGTGTGGCTGGCATCAGAGCTTTGTCGGGACCTCTGAAAGGACAAAGGGAGACAAAACTGGTCCTAAGTCACAGAGAACAGGGGAAATCTACTCTTAACCATCCTTGTATGTGGACTGACCTCCAGAAGCACCTTTTGAGAGCATCCAAGCTTCCTTCCTCCCCCCATTAAACACGTGCTTTTCCAGCCATGGCAGCAGGTTGGGAAGATCAATGCTCTATGCTCACCTGGTGGATTTGTCTGCCTGTTTTGCAGCTGAACTCTGGTGGGAAGACCTTGGCTGTGCTGTGTGGAAGGGAGAGTACAGACACTGAGGAGGCTCCGGGCAACAAGACGTACATGTCCATCAACAACCACCTCGTGGTAGTGTTTCGGTCTGATTACTCCAATGAGAAGCCGTTCACAGGCTTTGAGGCCTTTTATGCTGCTGAAGGTGAGCGACTGGCCCCTCTTGTAGATAGAAGAGCCACAGCTGTGGTGGGGTTGGTGCTTCCCTGTGCTCTCATAGCCTGAGGCTGCTGGTGTGGGGTGGGAGAAGGTGGTCTCATTGTACAGAAGCAGATGCAGAGGGGCACAGCAACCAAAGACCAACTTCACAAAACACAGAGTGGCTGAGACTGAGAGAAAATTTTGTTGAAATGTATTGTTTGCCTGATTCTGTGCTTTGCCCATTAGATATCGATGAGTGCAAACAGATGTTGGATAGTAAACCCCTCTGTAGTCATCACTGTCACAACTACATGGGGGGCTACTATTGCAGCTGCAGGGTTGGCTACACACTGCATGAAGACAAGAGGACGTGTACAGGTGAGCTCTTGCTAGACCAGGAGATACTTCCCTATCTACAACATCCACTTAAATCCAGTCCTGACAATAACATCAAGGTGAAAGCTGTGGGGTTTTGTTTTCATTTCTAGTATTTCCTATGTGTGCATATTTCCTGGTGCAGCTGGGAGGAGCTTCACAGGGTTAGCCAGGGCTGTGAGCAGAGGCTCTGCTGTGCAGAGTGGCTGCTGTTAGGGACAACAATTTTGTGTCATAGTAAAATGCTGCACTGGCATTTGGGTTTTGCTACTCCTTTCCACCTCTGTTCCGCTTTAGGTGGGTTGAATGGAAAATCAAGAAATGTCTTACACTTCCCACCAGAGACATTTCCACAGACAAGCCTCCATGGATGCCAGTGCAGCCAGTCTTGCAAAACTGAGTATATCTTGCTTCCCGGGTACTGAGATCCTGAGTATTCTGGACCCCAGTTAGTAGATTTGTTGGGAAAACTGCCAGTTGGGTTGTGAAGTCTAATGAAGAAATGATTAGCTTGCTGTAAGGACACAGGCCAAGAAGGAGCATGGTTCATATATCACTGACACCAGATAATCCATGTGTTGAATGGCCAGGCATGGATCTCTTGTTCAGAAGGGCTGACAGTGTGAGGTCTCCCTCGCTGGCTGCTGCCTGGCTCTGCTCCGCAGTTCATAACTAGGGAAAGCTCCTGTGGCGTCAGGCAGTGAAGTGTCTGGATCAGTGTGGTGATCAGGATTCCCTTTGCAGTGAAACACAGGGTAAGAGGTTCATCCTTTATGGGTGCAGCTTTGCCAGCTGGAGCTAAATCCTGTCTGGAAAAAATCAACACGCATACTGCTCATAAATACTGTCATAGGTGAAAGATAGTTTCTTTGAGCTCCCCCATGCTGAAATGCAAAATTGGATCTAACTTCAAGTGCTTGAGCATTTGTCTTCCCAGTAACAGCCTATTACAAACTCTCTCCATCCATGGCTGCCTGGGTCTGATTGAGGATGGAAATTCCTCATGTCTCCAGAGTATTGGAACAGACATGTTCATTCAACCTGCCCTTCCTAAAGTGATGCCTTTTAGCACAAATTCATGGATTTACAGACGCTGTAAAGCCTTAACGTGAAGGTGCAAAATGGAAAGCTGTGAACTATCAGATGAGCAGCTCTGCACTGACCGTTCGTGTGTGCACATTTATGCCCCGCTCCTTGAAAAGAGCTCGAGCAGAGGGAGCTTCTCAGGAACAGCGTGGGGCTGAGCCACCTTAATGGTGGAGATGCTGGGAATTGCTGTGATGCAGCTGATGTGCTGGAATCTGTTCACTTTTCAGAGTCCTTAAATCTAGCACTGCAACTGCTCCAGCCACTGGGCTGCAAGGCAAAGCTCTCTGCAGATCTCCTTCATGAGTTAAGGGCAAAAGCTGCCCCTGTGTCTTTCGGGCTCCAGTCTGAGCTGTCTGATATTGACAGCTTTTTCTCCTTTATTTTCCAGCAGGAGATGATTAAGCTTCTCCTCGCTTAGGCAGAGATGGAGACAGATGTGCTGGGAAGAGCTGGTTTCCTTCCTTCCTGACCTGTCTGTTGCAGTCTGCCCAAGAGCTGCAGGCTTCTCTGGCTCCATGGCTTGTTCGTGTGGTTCCTTGCCTTTCAGACTTGCCTGCTGCAGATAATAAAGAGGCTGTTGCCTGCTGAAAGCTGAATGCCTCTGGGGCATTCATTTTCTCACATTCCCATATGTCACTTGGGAAAAAAAGAAGGTAGTTAAGGCAGGAGCTGGAACCATCCTGTTACCCAGTTTGTGACAGCAAGCAGCTCTAGGCTTCAGCAGTGATGCTTTCCTCCCTGCCAGGGCCTGCAGGCTCGGTAAAACCCAGGCAGCGCTGGGAATCGGCGGCAAGGATGGCTGGAAGCCGAGCTGGGTGGCTCCCGGGGACTCGTGTCCGGTTGTTGACTGCCGTGTGTCTGCAGTCATCGTCTGCCGACGATGCTCCCGCTCCTGGAGAGCCCCGGTACCGACAGGACGCGAACCCCGCGGCCAAGACCCCCGGGCAGGGCGGCGGGCGGTGGGTGGGGGGCGGCAGCGGNCCGCTGCCCCTCGCCCGAGAGAGCCCCTCCCGAGCGGGGGCGGCTCCGCACAGCCCCTGGAGCAGTGCCGCAGCCGCGCCCCTTCCC
>VZRF01008651.1:0-59691 GCA_013396875.1 Vireo altiloquus
GCACCGGAGCGGGCGGGCACCGGGGCCGTGGAGCAGCAGTCCCCTTGGGACGTCGAGGTCTGGTACCGCAGGGCATGGAGCATCAGTCCCCGCGGTGCGCGGAGCTCTGGTACCGCAGGGCACGGAGCATCAGTCCCTCCAGTGCACGGAGCTCCGGTATCCTGCAGCGTGGAGTATCAGTCCCTCCAGTGCACGGAGCTCCGGTACCCCGTGGCGCTGGAGTCCCAGTTATTTATCCCCGGTATTTAGAGCTCCAGTATCCTGGGGCATGGAGTATCAGCCCCCCGGGCACGCGGAGCTCTGGTATCCCCGTGTCCAGAGCCCTGACTTCCCAGTGCATGGAGCTCTGATACTCCAGGTACCCCAGGACATGAGGCATTGATACCCCCGGTATGTGGAGCCCTGACTCCCTGGTGCATGGAGCTCTGATACCTCAAGCACGGAGCCCAAATTCCCAGGTGCATGGAGCTCTGATCCCTTGGCACATGGAGCTGCAGTTCCCAGGTGCATGGAGCTCTGATCCCTTGGCACATGGAGCTGCAGTTCCCAGGTGCATGGAGCTCTGATCCCTTGGCACATGGAGCTCTGATGCCTTGGCACATGGAGCTGCAGTTCCCAGGTGCATGGAGCTCTGATGCCTTGGCACATGGAGCTGCAGTTCCCAGGTGCATGGAGCCCTGGCACTGCAATGGATGGAGCCCCAGGCTCCTCTCTGAAGAGTGCTCAGGTACCTGCTCCGTGTGGAGCTGGATTTCCCTGCCTGGCCCCAGCCTCAGAAAGGAGCCCTTTGCCTGGGGGATCTGCTTTCCACCCCCTCACCCTGCTCAGCCTTCCACGAGCTCCTCAGGACTTCACTATTTCCTGCTTTTCCATCCCTTGTCACCTCGTGTGAACCCCTGGAGTCGTTCTGTGTTTGTTAAAACCGTTGGTTGGGATGAGACCCACAAGGGACGATAACACAGCCCTGGGTCCTGGACCAACAGCTCCTCGTGTCACCAAGGCCTGGGCAGGTCAGGGAGCTCCCACAGCTCCTATCTCCCATCTCCTGGTGGTGAATGTCGTTTGGCCATGTAAAATCCACTGAATGAGCTCAGATCTCCTCTTCCAATTGGCAAATCCTCCTTGGATCTGCTCCAGACCCATCTGGGCACGGCTCGCTGCAGAAAGCAGAAGCAGTTGGAGCCTGTAACACCCCTGGCTGAGCTCAGTGTTTGCTGCCGAGAGCTGTGGCTGGGAAGACTTCACCCCACACCCTCTGGAGAGCTCCTGCCATGGCAGGGACACCTTCCCCTGTCCCAGGCTGCTCCAAGCCCTGTCCTACCTGGCCTTGGGCACTGCCAGGGATCCAGGGGCAGCCACAGCTTCTCTAGGCACCCTGTGCCAGGGCTGCCCACCCTCACAGGGAGGAATTCCTCCCTAATATCCCATCTAACCTTGCCCTCTGGGGAAGCCATTGCCCTTTATCCTGGCCCGTGTCCAAAGTCCCTCTCCAGCTCTCTCGGAGCCCCTTGAGGCACTGAAAGGGCTCTAAGATCCCCTTGGAGCCTCTTCTTCCCCAGGCTGAACAATCCCAGCTCCTGTGAAGCTCTCTGCTGCCAGAGACAGCCTCTGTTCCCTTCACAGCCATTCCCTCGCAAACTAACATTTTCCCTGAACTCAGATTATCTCTTTGGCACCAGAAAAACCCTCTTGGGCAGCTGTTCCAGGGAAGCAAGCACGGAGGAAGGAGGCAGCCTCCAGTGGAACCAGGGCTCGGCAGCACTCTCGCTCCCCGGGATGAGCTGGACGGGTTTCTCTTGTGACCTTACAACCACAGCACTGGACAATGAGCTGTTCCAGCAACTCCTCTTCTTCCTGGCAGATGGAGTTGCTGATGGAATTTATCTGCCTACTCGTGGAAATAAAGAAGCAGGAGCTTATTTCTTGGGAAAAAGGATCTTTCCAGCCTGCCAGGCAGCTTTGCTCCTGCCTCTCGCTAACTGAGGGGCTGGAATGGGGGGTCTGTGTCACCCCTGTCTTGTTTGTGACCCCCCCACGATCCCACCCTTACTGCAGGAGACTCCTCCACATTTTCCTGGAGGCTGAGTGAGGTTCCTCATCTCAACCAAGCCCTGGCAAAGTAGCAGCTTTCACCAGGACGAGGTGCTGAGCGCTCCCAGTGCTCCACCCCACAGCCAGGGATCCCTCCTCGGGTGTGGGGTCAGTCTGTCTCCAGCACTGCTGCCGGGAAGGGCACAAAGGTTGCACCAAATCGGACTTGCAGCGCTGCAGCTGCCAGAAATCATGGTTAAAAGAGAACATTCCTGAGATTCCTGTCCCCCATCTCAAAGGATTCCAACTGCACCCACCGGCACAGGCCGGGCTGTAACATCCCAAAGAAATCAGTTTTCCCTGGGATTGTTCAGCTTTTCAAACAACACTGCTGACTCCCACTGCAATTTCCATCTGCAAAGAACTTTCCTAGGACCCCTTTCCAAATGTGATGTCAAAGGGCTCTGGAATATCAGGTGGGAGGTGACTCCACATCCGCTTGTGGCTCGGAGAGGTTCAGGGCTGATCTGTGCCTGGCAAAGGAATCACCAGCTGGGATCTGGACTCCCCTGGGACACTCTGGGTTTGCCTCTTTTCCTCTTTTTGAGGCCATCAGCGATTTAAAAGTGCTTTGAGGTCCTGATAGGAGAGATGTTGTTAGCCAGGGAGCACAGAAACTGCAGATATGAAAGCTTGGGAATGAACTTTAATCAGTTTAACCAGGCAATTAAAGAGCTGTGCTGAGTCTGGAAGTTTCTGTTCCGTTCAGGATTTTAACACTTCAGTGTGAAGTGGAACAAAATGCCCCAAATTTCAACATCCCCCTTCCATGAGGGAAAACGAGCACAAAAATTTCCCTGCAAATCCACTGGAACGTTTTGTTTCCATCTCGGCTGAGGAAACACATGCACTTTAAACCCTTTTTTTTTTAAAAAAAAAAAGAAATAACCAAATTTGAAATATCTCATTTCAACATCAGAAGAATGCAGCTCCCCAGCCAGATCCCTGGGCTCGGGATGGAAGCCTCAGAGCTGGTTTTGTGCCCCTAAAAGAGGGAGAAGTGTCATGATCCAGCTCTGCCTCCCTCGGAGCCCGAGCCAGCACCTCCTGCCCACTGCAGCAGGTTGGATCAGGCCCTTGGAGAAGACACAAAACTCCTCTCTCTCCTCTGGCCAGCCTGGATTTTGTGTGTGATCCAGAACTAATGGATTTGGCTCACATTCCTCGCTGCTGGCTTTTATCTGCTCTCCCTTTCAGCTGGGAATTGTGCTACCAACCTCCTGTCACCCAGAGGGTTTTAAGTGACTCCAAGAGGGACAAAGGCCCGGAGAGCTGCCAGATTGCCTCTCTCCAGAAGCTGGAAGGCAGAGGTTTTATTTCCCTGCTAAAAGACCACGAGCTGCTGGCTACGGATCCACCTTTATTTAGGATTTATATAATCCAAACTAGGCTTCAAGCGACAACAAAACTTTAAACGGTGGAAGGGGATATAAAGAAACCAGGCAAATGGAGGCTTGGTGTTTAAAATAGCCATTTTCCAAAGGAAAAAAGAACCTAAAAATGGGATTTCAGTTCTTCCCTTATAGCTGTTCTTAAAACCTGACAGTTTAATTCAAGGGGCACCACAGTGTCGCCTCCTGATAACACAGAAAAACATCCAGTGCTACCAGAAAACAAAAGGAAAAGTAAATTTCCAAGTATTCTAACTGCTAAGAGAGAAGGAAAACAGGCATTCTAGCTGCAGAACAGTTATTTGGAAGCTGAACAAGCAAAGGAACTCTTAAGAGAATAAAAGTGTGTTTAGTTTGTAAAGTTTCCCAGTGCCGAGGACAAGGGCAGGATCCCTGGGGAGGGATTTCTCTGCTGGCTCTGCTCCAGAGGCTGCTGGGGACTCTGCAGCCAAAAATCCACCTCCCAGCACCCCAAACCTTCCTCCCCCACAAACTCCATTCAGTTCTCACCTTGCACAGGTCCTTCTTGGGCTGCTGGAATTCTTTCATGTGGTTATTTCAAAGCTGTCATCACTGGGGAAAACAAAAGCGTCCAACCTTCAAGAGATCCTTTATGTGAAACCAGGGATTTTTGGGACGCTGTCCATGATGTTTGGGAAAGGCTGGAGGTGGCAAGTAATGGCAAGTGCCACTTCCACTACTGTCCCAAGTCCCACAGCCTCCTTCTTGGAGATATTAGTTCCACTTCTTTTAGTCAAATCCTGCTGTCACCACCCAAAACCTCAGGTTTTACCAGCAAATCCACGGGACTCACTCACTGCCCTTGTTCCAAAGTTCCCCATTTTCTCTTTAACACCACATTCCGAGGCTCCCCTGGCACAGATGTCATCCCTCACTGCTGCACTCCAGGGCATTAACCTTGGCTCTAAGTGTCCGGAATGGATCTGCTGCTTCCCAGCTCCACTGTTCAGCTCCCCCAAATCGCCGCTCCCCAGGGACCAATTTGCCACCGAAATAATCCATTTGTCGCTGCAGGATTGGAAATCAAGGCTCTGCTTTTGCAGCCAGAGCCTGCAGTTGCAGCCTGAGTTTCTCCACGATTATTAGTTCCATCCATTTCGGAAGCTTCTCTGCACGGAGGGTGGGATGATAACAGAGCCTCAGGGGCAGAGCTGGGAGGCTTGAGAGGCTCAGCTAATTGGAAATTAAAGGCAAGAAAGAAATTCCTTGGACTCTTAGGCCAGGAAGATATTAAGCTTTTAACGTTCAGCATAATAAATATAAAGAAAGGAACATTACAGCCCTAAACTCCAGCATTCCTTTGGCATTTCTCTCGTAGCTGGAGAAGAGAAGCCACCACCAGACCAGTTTAGCTGCTGCAGTGGGCAGGAAATCCCCCCAGCCCCACTCCTGCCCCAGTTCCCAAACTGGGAAGCTTCAGGCCAGCAGCCCTGGATGGTTTTTAAGGGCAGATGTGGCCACTCTGTGCCCTGAGTGGGTACTGGGGGGCTGCAGGCACCATCCCCACCCCTGTGCTGGCCCTGCTTCCCCCCCAGCCTCTGAACTGCACCGTGTGGGAGATTGATCCACAGTGAAAATAATTCCGGGAAAACAAACCAAGTTATTTTTAAGCCAAGTCAGTCCCATGATCCTGGAGGTGAGTCTGGGAGAGAGCCCCAAAGCAAGGTGTTACTCCCTTGGCTTACAGGTGAAATCACAGGCTGCATTTCTGATAAATTAGTTTATTTTTCCTCATTAGTTCTCTATCTCACAACTCTTAAATCTGTACATTTTTAGGAAAGGCATTGATTTAAAATTCCTCCCATTACCCAGCTGTAAAACAACTATTCCTATTTCAATTTAAAGCAGAAGGTTTAAATTAAACCCTGATTGTTTATTATCTGCTTCGTGTCCTTTTATTCCAAACAGACACTCCATGGCTTCACTTACTCTCTAGTGCAAAGTTTCCCTCCAGGACCTGAGTCCTGAGGTTATTCCAGGGAGGAATGAGGGTTTGCTGTGCTGGGAGACAAATCCATGGCTGGGTGATTTGTCCAAACAAGTTCCAGGGGCAAGGCAGGATCCTCCAAAGTGCAGCAGCCAAACTTCAGAGGAAAAGGAAAGCAGGGAAAGAGAAAAGGAGGAGGAAGCAGCAGGCAGGGGACAGGGAGGAGGTGTCCAGAGCACTGCCAAGGGCTGTTCACAAGGGCTGGGGACTGAGGAGCGTGGCCAGGCCAGGGCCTAGCTCTGATCCTGGAGGAACTCTTGCTAAGCAGCACAAACCCCCACAAAGTGTTGTTACCTCACAAGGATTTGAGGGCTGATGGGGTTTGCAGGGAGCTGCAGCCCTGGGCTCCCTCCTCTGGTGGGAGCTTTACAGGGAATGCAGGGCTCTGACAGTTCTGGGTCCCAGAACTGGGCAATCAAACTCGTTAAGGTTGGAAAAGACCTTTGAGATCATCGAGTCCAACCCTCAGCCCAGCACCACCACCACAGGGTCACCTCTAACCATGTCCTCAAGTGCTACATCCACATTTTTTCCACCAGTGCCTTGTGCCAACGCTTTTCACCCTTTCCACGAAAAAAATCCCTGATATTCAACCTAACCCTCCCCTGGCACAACTCTCCTCCTGTCCCTGTGTCCTGGGAGCAGAGCCTGACCCCCCTCAGCTGCCCCCTCCTGTCAGGGAGTTGTGCAGAGCCACAAGGTCCCCCCTGAGCCTCCTTTTCTCCAGGCTGAGCTCCTTTCCCAGCTCCCTCAGCCTCTTCTGCTGCTCCTGCCCCTTCCCAGCTCCCTTCCCTGGACGTGGAGAAGCACTAAAGCAGAGGTGGAGCAGCCCCAGCAGAAGGGGAGTTACTGGTTTTATCTGGTTCCCTGTGCTGACAGACCCAAAACTGCTCCCAGTCCTCACCTCACCTCTGAGGGAGTGCCTGGCTGGACCTCCCAAGCCTGGAGCTGTGTCTAAACAAGGAGGAACGTTATGGATGAGCTGGAAATGCCACGATCCACTTGAAGGACAATTAGGAACACGCTAAGAAATAAACAAATGCCACTTGCAGATGTGCAGGGATCCGTGAAATGCTGGCTGGGATTCCTGAGGGGTGGAACAGCGAGAGCTGACTCAAGTGCTGTTCTTATTCCAACCTCATGGGATTATCCAGCTCCACGAGACACACAGCAGGAATTACCGTGGAGGGGATTGCAGGTACATAAACCACGGGAATGGGGAGAATGGGAGTGTTTGGGATTACAGGGGGGTAGGAACAAGCAGCTGGCACAGAAGCAGAGCTCTGGAAGGAAGGAAGTTGAGCTGTTTCCAGGTAAAGAGCACCTGGATTTTAGGAAAAACAGATTTTTTTAAGGCGGCACAACATCAACCAGAGAGGGCACAGGTACTGTGGGAAACACTGGAGGGGTGGAAGTGGAGTTGGTGGGGCAAAAGGAGAATCCTGGAATGGTTTGGGTGGGAAGGGATCTTAAAGCTCATCCCATTCCAGCCCTGCCGTGGGCAGGGACACCTTCCACTATCCCAGGCTGCTCCAAACCCTGTCCAGCCTGGCCTTGGGCACTGCCAGCGATCCAGGGGCAGCCACAGCTGCTCTGGGAACCCTGTGTCAGGGCCTCCCCACCCTCCCAGGGAACAATTCCTTCCTTATATCCATCCTAAATTTCCCCTCTTTCATTTTGAACCCAAACATTCTCAGGGTTCCCTCCAGCCGCTGCCCTGAAGGCCCAGAGGAGCCAGGTTTGGCTCCAGACAGGTTTATTGGAGACAGGGAAGGGTGTGGAACAGGCTCTGAGGCAGAGCAGGAATGTGCCCAGCAGGATTGAGCAAAGGCTCCATGTTCCCCAGGAACTCTGAATAAAGGAGAGCCTGGGGAGAGTTTGCACAAGGAGAATTCCTTGGAGAGTGTCCCTGGAAACAGGGTCAGGAGTTAAGGGCTGATGCCAAGGGGCATTTCTGAGCCTGCCATTGGCTGGGCCCAGAGCACAACATGGGAGCTGGGACTTGGAGCAGCTTCAGACCCAGATTTTTGGCAGCTAAGGAAAGCCAGGAACTGAGAGTCAGGTGTTCATTTCGGGTGGGCACTGCCAGGGATCCAGGGGCAGCCACAGCTGCTCTGGGCACCCTGTGCCAGGGCCTGCCCACTCTCCCAGGGAACAATTCCTTCCCAATATCCCATCCAGCCCTGCCCTCTGGCACTGGGAAGCCATTCCCTGTGTCCTGTCCCTCCATCCCCTGTCCCCAGTCCCTCTCCAGCTCTCCTGGAGCCCCTTCAGGCACTGGCAGGGGCTGTAACCCCAACCCCAAGGCTTACCTGAACACAATCCTCACCTCTCCTTAAACCATAACCTAGGGAATGTTTGCAGCTACACATGGAAGGAAGTCAGGAAGTTCTCCCTGGATCCCACCCCGCAGCTGTGAACAGGAGGGATCCCTTGTTTGCACCCAGAACTCACAAATTTGGGGAGAAAGGCAAAACAAGTTGATGTCCAGAGTTCACAATGGAAATCAAATGTTAAAACAACAAGTTACAGGCAAACAAAACATGGGCAGTTTGGGCAGGGCTCTCTGGCAGCTCTGAGCTTCCTGACCCGTCCCATGGCTCCTGTTGGGGCACCCGAGCGAGCAAGGTTGGGTGGAAGGAGCAGGAGTGATCCATGGCATTTGGGAGCTGATGGCAGAGTCGTGGCTGTCCGGAGAGCTTTTCCAGCTGAACCCATCCTCACTGGAGTTACCATTTAGGGAAACGACTGGGAGAAGAGAGGAGTAGAGGCTAAACCCTGAGCACGAGGAATATAAACACTGGCCCTTTGGAAGAGCAAGTGATGATATCATGCACACATCACACCCTTCCTGTGTAAACAGGAGTGCCAACGGGAGCAGAAGTGCTTTGGAAATTGGATGTCCAGCTGCCTCGGGCTCTCTGGGTAGCTCTGGAGGGCTGCAGCCATCAGTGAGGCCAAGAGCACTTCTTAGGATCAGACTCTGGTGCTTTCAGGCACTTCCCAAGCTTCTCACAGCCTGGAGGGGACCAATTCTGGTAAAAACAAACACAAATAGACAGAAGGATGATTCACACCGAGTATCTGCTAAGCTCTCACCCCGACCAGCTCTTTATGATCCTCACAAAGACACTTTTATGTCCTGCTTGAAAAATGAAACTCCTTTTGCAGCCAAATCCTCTGGGCTCATAAACTTCCCCACTCCAAACACTGCTCAAATAAAAGCTGGAGGAAAGGCAACAAATCCTGGGAAGCAGATGATTCCCTCTTCTGGGATACACCAGTCCTTCCTGGCCTCTCCCAGTCCAGTTTGCTGGGATGCTGGTGACCCTCCTGTCTCTCCTGAAGGAGCACAGAGCAAACAGACCAGGAGGTTTTGGTGGCAGCCCCAGTTTTCCTGGGATTCCAGGAGAGCTCCCATCCTCAGCACGGCGATATCCAGGCGCTCTCTCGAGGAAGCAAACGGCAGCAGAAGGCCAAGGGTGTGAGAGAGATAAGAATGGTACTTTAATGAGCATTGTGGTGGATGAATCCACAAGCAGATGGAGCAGGAAGCATTCCTGAGACACCTCTCCCAGTGCCTGCACACCAAAACTATTTGTTTTCCTTGTTCCTGTGTTTCTTGAGCTACCTGAATGTGTCCAGCAGAGAAAGGACACCAGCAAGGAGATCCACTGCCAACCTCAGCTTCTAGAGGGATTCACGGAGGAAGGAATTGGGATAAATGAACATTTTTAATTTCATGGAGATTTTGCCATTTAACATTTGGGATTGTGGTCATGGCAAGGGCAGGTAACAATTCCCATTCCGCCTTCAGGAATCTTTTGTGTTCGCTGTCTGTCCCTCCCTCTCTCAGGTCTGTCCATCCACAGGACATCCCTGCTGTCCCTAATTATCAAAGACCAGTTCAACTCTGACCTCTTGCCGTTCACTTCGCTGATTTTTCACCCTGCAAGTATTTATGTCTTCTCGGAAGTAAACTCCTATGAAAAAGAAAAGCTCAACGCCAAGAAAAAAACGGCTGGAGCAGGTTTGTGTTCCACGGAGCTGACAACAGATGGCAGTGAGACACCAGCTATTCCTGCAGAGGAGCAGCCACAGAGGGAGCCGTGCTGGAGGCACCTCTGCACCGAGGCTTGCACAACAATTAACGCCGTTTTCTAAATCTGTTTCTCTGGTTTAAAATGTGCAGCCACGGCTGGAAAATTCGGACCACTCCGCAGAAGGACTCGAGAGCCAAAAGGAACACTTGAAATGTTTGTTCTTTTGAAAAAGCAGAACAATAGCTGGTCTGTGCTGCAGCCCCGCACTCCCAGTGCCGTTCTGGTCTGTGCTGGGAGCCCTGGGGACACCGCGGGTGCTGCGAGCCAGCAACAGCTTCTCCCACACTTCCCCAGCAGGGAAACCCAGCAGAGGCGGCACGGGGGAGCTCCCCGGACACTGCTGGAGGGATTCAGCACAGATGGGCTGCAGATTCTGGGCTGCAGACACCTCCTGTGCCTCCACCAACCCACGGCTGCAGGAGCTACGGAATGATCCCTCTGTGTCCTGGAATGCTGCAATGGTTTGGGGGGAAGGACCTTAAAGCTCATCCAGTGCCACCCCTGCCATGGCAGGGACACCTCCCACTGTCCCAGGCTGCTCCAAGCTCCATCCAGCCTGGCCTTGGGCACTGCCAGGGATCCAGGGGCAGCCACAGCTGCTCTGGGCACCCTGTGCCAGGGCCTGCCCACCCTCTCAGGGAACAATTCCTTCCCAATATCCCACCTAAGCCTACCCCATTTCAGTTTAAAGCCATTCCCTGTGTCCTGTCCCTCCATGGCCTTGAACACTTCCATACACTTTACTTATGTAAAAGTAAAGACAATTCTTCTCTCTCCCAAACATATCAAACACCCTTATCAAATCAACAGGAGGAAGTGTCAGTAAATTATATTTACCTCCCAGCATCCCCCAAAAACAGATTTAGTCCCCAATCCACCCCAGCAATACAATCACCCCCAAAAGATTTGTTTATCTTCATTTCTGGTCTCCAAAGGCAGCAATTTGGTATTTCAGTGTAGTGACCATGGAATTACCCTGTGAGGAGGAGGCACAGATTGGAAAACTCCCAAGGTTTCCTGCTGGGATTGAAACATTTCTCCTGGGATTAGGATGCCCCCAGCCCACTCTCTGCCTCTGCTGGCCTTCAGTTTGTGAAGCAGTTTGGGAAGAAATGCAGTGCAGGGCTCTGGCAGCAGCCAGGCCATGGGGACAGTGCCTGAATCCCAAAGGTCCCAGAGGAGCAGAGAACAGAGTTTATTAAGGGAAAAGTTGAATAAAAAAAGCAAAGAGCATAGAAACAATGGGCCCTCAAATATTTTTTCCTATTTAACATCCAAAAATAAAGAGATGGGACAAAGCTAAGGAAGATCTTTGCCTTCTTACTGAGGGGACACAGCTCCACATTTGGTTCCTTGCTGGTGACAGACCAGAGGCAGCAGGTTCTGACTGATTCAGGAGATTATTTCTGCATCGGGACGATTTTGCCTGTTACTATTTTGTGTCAGCCCACAGACACATTCCCTCAGACTACACAACCTCCTGTCAAGTGACAACCTCCCCCAGATTATCCACTTTCCTTCCCAGGTTCTTAACAAACCAGGCAGTGTTTGACAGGGGAGCCAAACTGTAACTTCCCAGCAGGAGACTTGAAAAAGAAAACTAAATTCAAAATGTTTTGTTGTGTTTCAAGACATTAAGACTTTGGAAAATTCAGGCATGGCGGGGATTGGAGAAGACCGAGCAAGACCAAAGACACATCACTGAAAAGGGGGAGATGTCCCATGGAGGACTCAAAACAAAGAGGGCAGGGCTGGATGGGATATCGGGGAGGAATTCCTCCCTGGGAGGGTGGGCAGGCCCTGGCACAGGGTGCCCAGAGCAGCTGTGGCTGCCCCTGGATCCCTGGCAGTGCCCAAAGCCAGGTTGGATGGGGCTTGGAGCAGCCTGGCACAGTGGGAGGTGTCCCTGCCATGGCAGGGGTGGCACTGGATGAGCTTTAAGATCCCTTCCCACCCAAACCATTGCAGGATTCCACAATTCTATGACTTGTGAGACTTGCAGAAGGGGGTTAGAAAGGAGAAGAAGGATCTGCTCTGTCTCTAAGGAAGGAAACCACCAACAGGTGACCATGAATCTCTCCTCCACCCCCTCCCAGCAGTGCCATTTTATGAAACCTTTCCAAAACGTGTTTAAATCCAAGGATTCCCCGGTGCATTTGTGTTTGAGGCACTCACCATGACAGCCTGGTCACACACGTTCAGCTGGGGCTGGCCTGGCACCAGCGTGGCCTTGTGCTGCTGCACCAGCCCCGAGATGTGCTCCACAGCTCGCTGGTATTCCTCACTGGCAAAACTGCAACGGGAGAGACACAGAGGTCACTGCTGGGGCTCCACTGAGCTCTCCACACCACCAGGCTGGGCCACGGGGCTTTCCCTGGGCCACAAGGATGGAGGAGATGTGCAAACATCCTCCAGCTGCCCAGGGGTCTGCAGGGAATGAAATCCAGGCTGACAGGGTGCAGGTGCTCTGCTTAGGGCAGTGAGGGTGATGTGTCCTCCCCAGGAATCACCTGCTGCTCCAGGGGCCCCAAAGGTTTCCCAAGGGAATCGTGTTAGCAAATAAAAGGGCATTTCGGGGTCATCTTCGAGCTGTCCCTTAAATGATGATCAAGGGAGACTTCCCAGACACAGGACAAACACTTTCCCAGACAGCTTAGGACAGAAATTTCCCAAGGCAACCCTTGGAGCGTGTCCCACCTGAGGTATCCAGCTCTCCACACTCCCTTCCCCCCTCTCTTCCAAGAGCTCTCCTGGAACACCTGCCCCAGGCGGAGACGTTTGTTGTAGGGAAGCGAAGGGAATGTCAATATTTTGTTTTACAAGAGTGCTTTCAGGAAGGGTTTCAAACACAACCCTGGGTCGGGTTAGGCTCCACAATCACCAAGGAAATGAACTAAAATTATGCAAACAGAGAGCAGAAGAATAGAAGGGCCTTGTCCAAGACAAGAATACCTCCCCCATTCCACAACGTCCCGAGGTTCTGCCCCATCCACATTCTTCCACTGCAGCTTGATTATTCCAAGCTGGGAGCCATCTGCCATGTCCCAAACGTGGTTATAAATCACCAGATCCCAATCCACTCGATCCCTCCAGTAGGCACTGGCTGGAGTGGCTCAGAGTGCACTTTGCTAACACCTCAAGTATTTCTAAAATGCAGGATTCCTAACAATGATCTCACTTTGTCCATCACCTTAAGAGTCACTTTAAAAAAACCCACCAAAAACCCCATGGAGAGCGGCAAATTCCTTCTGAAGATAAAAGAAACAACACAGCTGGGTCCTGACCTCGGGCTCCCTCTGCTCCCAGGCCAAGCTGGCCACCAGCCCCACACTCCAGCTAATTTCCTTCTTTGCAAAACAATCACATTTCGAAGGCCAGCAATGTGCCAAGAGTTTCCAGTAAAGCCTATAAATATCCCACCTCGGCAGGCAGCCAGGGAGAGGCTGATGGTGGGGCTGGGCTGAGCTGTGCTGATAGAGAGCTGGGAGGGAATGTGGGATGAGGAGCTGGAGCAAAGGGAGCTGCTGCTCTCACACCCAGCTGGCTGCATCCCGGTGGAGAGAGCTGATGGACCACCCTGAAATCCAGAGTGTCCTGAGAAGCTCCCGAATTTCATAGAATCTGACAATCCTGGAATGGTTTGGGTGGGAAGGGGTTTAAAGCTCATCTCGTTTCACCCCCTGCCATGAGCAGGGACACCTTTCCCTGTCCCAGGCTGCTCCAAGCCCCAATGTCCAGCCTGGCCTTGGGCACTGCCAGGGATCCAGGGGCAGCCACAGCTGCTCTGGGCACCTTGTGCCAGGGCCTGCCCACCCAGGGAAGAATTCCTTCCCAATATCCCATCCAACCCTGCTCCATTGGAGGTTGGCTTTCTTTGAGAAAACCAAGATCCTCATTCCATGGGGTTTGCTTTTCCTTCCTCGGGTCCATGGAGATTCCTGCCTCAGATAAGCTCAGTTTTTCCTCACATACTCCTGTTCAGCTCCACAGCATGTCCCAAAATCCCACATCCATGGATTTGTGAAGTACTTACTGACTGCACAGGAGTTAAAACTGCCTCCAGCCCTAAGCCAAGTGCATTTTGAGACAAAATCTGCACGAGTGCCTCGAATTTGCATGTAAAATGGGGATAATTACCTCATGGTAATCAGTCTGAGTTGTTAAGGGAGCTGGGAACCTCTCCTACCTGGAGTCCCATCCTTTCCTGGAATGCATATGCAGGCCTGGGCTGCAAGGCAAGGTTTGCTACATCCCCTGTTCCAAAAAGAGGTGGAATTATCTGTACAGGTGTCTGGGCACCATTGTCTGCGAGGATGCAGCCCTGGGCGTGCTGCATTTCGTATTCCAGGAAGGAGAGCTGGGAACAGCACTGCGAGAACGAGAGGGTGAGCAGGTGGCGTTGTGAGGAGTTTGCTAAAAGAGATCCCCCAGCGTCCATAAAATTATTCCCCGCTCAGAACCAGGGAAGGGAGTGGACGAAGTCCAGGGTCATTACACTAATTGACACTTTACCTCCGGGAAGTCCCCGGAGACGCAATCAGGGCTGGATTGGAGCGCGGGGTCCCGGGCACAGGTGTGGGCTGTGCTTCCTTCATTTGCTGTAATTGTGCCTCGGCAATCTGCTCCCACCCTCCCCCCAGAGCTCCCTGGAACCTGCTCTGCCGGTTAACCCCAGCCTGCCCTCCCGGCAAACCCAGCCCTGCGCCGAGCGATGCCTTAGCTTTTAACTTTTATATTGTTTCCAATCCTGCAGTGCCCAGTGTAACTCTGCAGTTCCCTGGAGCTCGTTCAGTGCTGTTCTCTCATGCTCNACCTGTCCTCCATGTTGGGATCCACTGGGGCAGGAGAGCCTCCAGACCCCCAGGGTGTGACCTTTGAAGGCCTTTCAAATAAATCCCTCCTTTATTCCCTCATTCCTGCCTAGTCTCTGTTTTTAGGTAGCCATTTAAGGCATCAGGAGGAGCGTTTGTCTCACGCAGGGTTAAAGCTCTGCTTTCATTCTCTGGTCCTTGGGCTTTCGCCTTCGGGGCTACTTCTCTGCCATTGTGAAATGTGCCCTCAAATAGATCAGCACCCAAAGAAATCCAGGATTTCCAGCAGGATTTCACACGTTTTCCACCTCATCCTGCTGATGCACAGAGCAGTGTCTGGCCTGGGAGGGTGGGACTGTGGTGCTGCTGAGAGGACTAAAGCAAATGGGAATAATGTGTTGTAAAAAATCCTATAATGGGATTCACAGAAACCTGACAAAGGGCTCTAGACCAGGCTGGACAGGGCTTGGAGCAGCCTGGGACAGTGAAAGGTGTCCCTGCCCATGGCAGGGGGTGGAACAGGATGGGCTTTAAAGGTCCCTTCCAATCCAAACCAGTCCAGGATTCCATGATTCTAGGGACAGCAGCTCTCAGATTGATATGAAGTTATGGAGAGAGCATAAAACGTGGCTAATGATACTTTACTTCCTTCTCCCCTGGAATTATTTTAATTAAAACCATTATTTTTAATTGTGAAATACACCCAGATTCTGATAATTTGATTTTATCTGTTATCAGTGCTTTGAGGCTTCGCAGCACCACGGTAGCCAAGTCTTGATCTTGTCTTATTATTCAGTCTTCCTCAGTTCCTCTCTTCTATTATCAAGTTTATCTGCAATTTAAGGTCTGCACAATGCAGGAGGCAGAGACAGGTTTGGGGCTCTGCTGCTGGAATTACTGCAGAGACTCAGAGGAGCCAAAGGAAAACAAATAAGGAATCAAAGAGTGAAGGTGGCCCTGACCCCAACTCAGCATTTTGGGGCCCAGATGCACCCCTGGAGGCATGAGGGGGATGTGGCCACTGAGCCACAGGAAACCTTGGAATCCCAGAACCATTCAGCTTGGAAAAGGCCTCCAGGATGGGGGAATCTGAGCTGTGATGTTCAGTACCCTCCGTGCAGCAAGGAGATGTGATGGTGCTGATCTTCTACCTGTTCTCATGGAAGTTTTCCCTCCCCAGCTCCCAGAATCCTGCCTTTGTGCTGGATTTCACTGGAACCACAGCACTGAAATGGCAAAGGGGATAAAGGCAGAGCGAGCAGTAAAGCCTTCGTGTGTGTGAACAGGAAACAACAGCTATCCACTGATCCTCCTGCTGGCTGCTTCTGTGCTATTCCTCGAGTTTAGTTCCCAGTGCTATTCTTCAAGTTTAGTTCTCAGTGCTATTCCTCAATTTTAATTCCCAGTGCTATTCCTGAAGTTTAATTTTCAGTGCTATTCCTCCTCGAGTTTAATTTTCAGTGGTATTTTTGAATCATAACTTAAGCACTGGCCACTTCCAGGCCACTTCCCTGGGCCTGTCTGTGGAGATGATGATGATGATGAAGATGATGATGTCCATGTCAAACTGCATTCTGCACTGTTTGCAGCTGGTTCCTGCCATTTTCCCCCCAATATTCCTTCTCCCCCCAGAAGAGCTGCAGGGCTGTGGGCTGATGAGTCCCAGCTTGGTCCCAGGGACTGGGCAGCCACGTGGCTGTGTCCATTCCCACTCTCCAGGCTGATGATTCTCCTCCACAGGTGGATTTTATTTCCCCCTCTTCCCTCCAAGCTGGCTCTGTACCCCTCACACCCAGCTCAGCTGCCTCTTCCCACCTCCCTGCACCCAGCCCTGGCACGGTTGGTGCTCCACGGCTTTTATTGCCACCTCTGAGGCTCCTTATCCACAATTCCCACACTTTTAGTGTCACCTCTGCTGTGGCAGCTGCTAATTCACCCCTGCAGTGCAGCTGGTACCATTTCCCTCTTTCCAAGACGAGGATTCAGCATCTCCCCTGGGCACAATCCTTGCTCTTTGTTGTTATTCACATTTTTTCCCCTGTTTTGCACCTTCTCTCTCTTCCCCACAGCCAGGTTTGTGCCCCGAGCACTGAGGTGAGACTGGCAACTTTTCCATCAGATCCTTTCCCCTTTAGCTTCCCTTCAGGAGCTCCATCCCTTTTTTTTTCTGGCTCCATAACCACTGCAATTACCTCTCTGATGATTTCCTGAATTTTCCATCTGCTCGAAATAGGCACTTGTGAGCTCTCTTCTTAATTAATGTGTTCTAAAATCATTATGTTCATCAACCAAGCCTTATCACTTCCATTTTCTTCCATAATAGTAAAATCCATTGCCCTAAGTAAAACACAGGGATTTTGATGTTCATAATTCAATAAACTCATTGCTCAGAGCAGAAGCTGCTCCAAACCTGGAGTAACAACAAGGTGTGAGCAAGCTCTCCTTACCCTGTCCTTACTTGTTATTAAGCTTTGCACCTCTGGCTCAAACTGGCAGAATTTCAGAGGTTTCTGTTATAAATTCTTTGGCTTTAAAAAATCCTTTTTCTACTTCAGGCTGCATTAGGTATTTTAGTAACTGTATTTTTAGCTGTGCCAGCTTCACTTTATATATATATATATGTATGTGTGTGTGTATATATATATAAATAATCATTATTTGTGTTCTTCTTGGCTGATAATGCAGTATTTTAGTAAATGCATAAACAATAATCTGACTCAGATAATAAAACTGACAACTGCTCATGAAGATGGTACCAACAGATAATTTTACTGAATTTGTCACCTTGGAGAAACAAGTTCCCTCTGTGGTACTTAACTCACACACCATAGCCCAAAGATAACAGAATCTGGCCAAGGAAGGAACCTATCAGATCTTTTAGTTCTGCATTTGGATAAATTTGGTAACAAGGGCAGTTATTGCATCCAGGGAGGAAACAAAGCCCTGCTCAGGCTCGGGGAAATGCTTCTGCTTTCTGTGCTGCCTAACACACATTCCTAGCTATAAAAAAATAGATGTTTTCTATCCCCCAGCCTGCACTGATCTAGGCAATCTCTTGGGTGACAAAAGCACAAAGGGTTCACTGCTCAGCACCAAGGATGAGGTAACTCCTGTACAAAAGGGTCTAAAGAGGCTCCAGGAGAGCTGGAGAGGGACTTTGGACATGGGATGGAGTGACAGGACACAGGGAATGGCTTCCCACTGGCAGATTAGATGGGATATTGGGGAGGAATTCCTGGCTGGGAGGGTGGGGAGGCCCTGTGGTGCCCAGAGAAACTGTGGCTGTCCCTGGATCCCTGGAAGTGCCCAAAGCCAGGCTGGATGGGGCTTGGAGCAGCCTGGCACAGTGGAAGGTGTCCCTGCCTACAGGGGGTTGGAATGAGATGAGCTTTAAGGTCCCTCCAAGCCAAACCACTGCAGGATTCCATGATGTCAAGGCAGAGGAGCAAAGACAGCTGTGTCCCTTGGCAGAAACTCAGGGAGTATCCAGCCAAATGCAGAGGGGCAGCAGCAAGAGAAGGAACAGCCCTGTTCCCAGAGCAGCTGAGGGCAGGGATGCAGCACGAGGAGGGAACACAAGCACAGGGTGCCAGCTGGCTCAGCCCTGCCAGACATGCCCCCAGAACGCTGACAGGACCTGCCTGGAATTGCCTGAGCAGTGGAAAGTGCTCCTATGGGAGCTCCTCTGGCTGGCATTGTTGGCAGGCAGGCTCCAGGAAATGCAGAGAACCGTAGGAGGAAGAGGAAGGACTTGTCCTGCCTCACCAAGGAACCCAGGGAGCTGAACTTGTTACCTGCTGCCTCGGGATCTTGCAGGACTTGCACCTTCAGGGATTTCTTTAGCAGCCACTTCAACCAAGACTGAAAAGCTTCACTGGATTTTTGGAAGAAGAGGTTATTTTATCCACTCATCTTCTGAATACAGAATAACAGAATCATGGAATGGTTTGGTGGGAAGAGACCTTAAAGCTCATCTCATTCCAACCCCTGTGAGATGACCCAAACCGTGGTGGGCTTGGCAGGACCAGGTTAATGGCACTTGATGGTCCTAAGGGTTTTTTCTAGTCCTAAACATCCCCTGAATCTGTGAAATTGCAGCCTTGAAGAATTGTCTCTCTGCATGGCACGTGCAGTGTCACAACCCTGGGAGTCAGGGGTGTTGCTGCAGGCAACTGAGCTGCTGATTCCTGGGATTCCCTGGCTCTGAGATCCCAAAGATAGAAGCAGCAAATCCCTCTGGAGGTGCATGTGGTGCCAGGCCTTCCTGAGCAGCACTGACACCCCTCGGTGGTGCCTTTGCACATGACCTCACTCCAAATTCACGTAAATCAAGAGAGATGACAGATTATTAAAATCATTTCAAGGGAGAAGGAAAGGCTGCACTAAATAAGGAATAAATGTAATAAAAAGTGAGCAAAAGCAGGCAGGGAGAACAGAGCCAGCATGTAGGGACAGACAGATGCAGGCTGGGAGGAGGATGCTGGATTCCCTTTGGAGAAACATTAGTGTCGGGACTCCCAGCAGGCTCCCTGCCAAGGGGGATAATTAAGCTAAATAAAAATACACACCAGGAACAGCTCCACAAATGAGGATAATTTAATTACCACATTCGATAGAGGAGACCCACTTCCCATGAGTTTTCCATTGTGACCAGAGAGGAGACAATAGCAGCAGAATGTGCTGGAGAAAGGAAGAGTGGTTTGCTAAAAAGAGGGTTTCTATTAGGGGCTGTGTAATAAACACCAGCACAGCTCTCCATAATCGGGTCATAATCTTGCCATAAAATTCAATCAAAGCAACAGCTTGTGAATATCCAAAAAATCAATGCAACCATATGAGGAATGATTGCAGATGGAACCCTGGAATTTATTTCAGTGCTCACTCCATGGTGGTGGGAAGGAACAGTGAAATCACAGGGAAGCAGGTGCTGCAAACACCTCTGAGGGAAGAGCTCCTCTGCCTCGACTCCAGAGGAAAAGCAAAGAGCCTCACAGAATCCCAAATACCATGTGAGTATTCAGGGTTGGAAGGGAGTTTAGAGATCATCCAGTGCAACCCCCTGGCAAGGTAGGGTAACCTGGAGCAGGTGACAAACACGGCAGGCAAGCTGCAGTTCAGTCACTGCTACTCATCTGTTTGATTTTTGGAAAAGGAGGTTTTTTCTGTACATTCAGTTCCTGAAACACAGAATCCCAGAATGGTTTGGGTTGGGAGGGACCTTAAAGCCCATCCAGTGCCACCCTTGCCATGGCAGGGACACCTTCCACTGTGCCAGGCTGCTCCAAGCCCCATCCAGCCTGGCCTTGGGCACTGCCAGGGATCCAGGGGCAGCCAGAGCTGCTCTGGGCACCCTGTGCCAGTAATATCCATGCTCCCAGGGAGGAATTTCTTCCCAATATCCCATCCATCCCTGCCCTCTGGCACTGGGAAGCCATTCCCTGTGTCCTGTCCCTCCATGCCCTTGGGAAATAAAACAGTTTTATTTCCAGGTCTCACCTGGAACCCCAGCCCAGTACAGTTTCACTGAGCTGTATTTACAGCCCTGGAGCTGCAGCTGTGCTTTACTCATTAGTGCTGGAATGCAGTGGAAGCAGAGCTCCCAGAGAGCTTTACCCACTGCCTCATGCACCAAAGTGCTCTGTTAAGCGAGAGAAAATGGAAATATTTTTCCCTCCCCTCCTGTCTCCAGTGAAAACACTCAGTGGACAGCACAGGCTCAGTTCCTCTGGAAGGAATGCGCTGAGTGTGTCCACTCAATTATTCAAAACAGTTGAGTAATTGCAGCCCTGTCAGCTCAGGAAACATCTCTGCCCCTCCAGGCTGCTGCACAAACCCAGAGCTGGGCAGGCAGTCCCAGCTGCACTTGATTTATTTCCACACTCTCCCAGTCGGAGCCACTGGTGAGGGATGAGGCTGTGTGTCCCTGGATCTGCTGCAGGGAGGGAGGTGAGGACACCTTGGGAGCGTTTCTGGAGGTGGCAGGGTTCTTTGTGGGCTCTGCTGCCTGCATAAATCCTTGTGGGAATCTCTCAGGGCATGGTGTCTGCCAGAGATAAACATTACAATAGCAGGCTTAGAGGAAAATGGATTCAGACAGCCAGGAAAGCCCGAGGAAGGAGCAGGGCTGGGCACAAAGTCCTCTTGCTAAAGACCCTC
The DNA here is from genome assembly GCA_013396875.1 of Vireo altiloquus. NCBI lineage: Eukaryota > Metazoa > Chordata > Aves > Passeriformes > Vireonidae > Vireo > Vireo altiloquus. Next base: position 20,561 of record VZRF01008651.1, read on the forward strand.
TGGAGAAGCTCCCTTAGCTGGGGTAGGAGATTGGAAGGTTACCAGTCTGCCCTCCAGAGATTCCAGCACCACACACCACTGGTTGTTCTTCCCTGGCCTCAAAACTCCAAGCTCCAGGGCACAACTCCCCTGCAGCTCTGGATGATAGCACAGCTGGGCTGCACTCAGCCCTGTCCTGTCCAAAATCGAGGTTTCCCTCCTCCCTGAGGGGCTGCAGGACACAGAACAGGAACAACCACACTGACAAGTCCCTGTGCACACCCAGCTCACCTGCAAACAAGGTCTGTTCCTTTCTTTTTCCTGCCAAAAAGCCAGCAGGAAAGCCATGATTTCCCAGAATGGCTTTCTGGGACAGTTTTTAAGCAGATTTCAAGAAGCAGCTAGGAAAGCAAATAAATTTTGAACATCCAACACTGAAATCTCGTGAACTGGCTCACCTCAGAGGGAACTTCTCACCAGGGTCCCTGCCCAGGTGGAAGAGCAGTGGCAGGTAGGTGTGCTCCTCCTGGGTGTGTGTTGTCACTCCAGACACACTCTGGCCAGGACAGAAATCAATGCCCTGCAGGAAAAAGGAGAGAAGTCATCAAAGGGTGATGCAGAGCAGGCAGCAAAACTTGAGTTGGTGCCACTTTCTCCAGCACTTTGTTCCAAAACCACCAACAAACCTCGGAATTATTTTAAACCAAGAGTCCACTTCAATCTGCAAAACACATTCTGAGCTGGAGGGGTAAAATAAGGTGAGCAAGTGGTGTGGCACTGACATAAGAGCTGAAGCCAGGCCGTGCATTCTTGTCTTATAAAAATATAATCCCAATAAAATATTCATTAAAATGAAATGGCAGAACAAAAGACAAAGAGGTGGAAGTGTTTAATCATCAAAATCCTGCACGTGGGAAGGATTTTGTGTCTGGTTTTTATGGCTTTGGAAAGCTCTGGGAAGATGGCATCGCTTGGCACTTCTGATCAAAACCAAAACCCCAGGAGGAGCATCCAGACACCCTGAGAGGCAGCAGACACCTGCCAGCCTCCCTGAAAACCCTCCTGTCAGCACCTCAAGGACCAGTTTCTCTGAAGAACGAAGCAAATCTGGTTAATTAAAAAAAAACCAACCAAACTCTGGTGTGTTTTCCATCTGATTCGTGGCAAGCGGGCATTGAGGGACTCACCTGGGCATGAGAGGGAGCTGAAAGGACTGTAGGAAGTGGAGACATTCCCACTGCTTGGGACAATCTCTGACAAGCTGTGGGGGCACAGGGTGGGATTCTCCCTGCAGCAGCACTGGATATAAAGGGCACAGGCACTGGCAATCTCCTGGGCAGAGCAACTGGGAGCAGCAAGGGGTTAAGGGCTCGCTGGGCACCAGAGCTGCCAGTTCCATCTGCCTCCCAGCCCTGGCAGCTCCTACTCCCCTCCCAGCCCTGATTAGCCAGTTGGGAGCTCCCTAATCCCTGGCCTGCAGCCTCCAGGGCCAACAGAGCCCATTTAAAGCCGGGGAAGAGCCAAAAATGCAAAAGCACTCATTTCCCTGAGCAGCCAATAAAGCAGAGCCCCCCAGCCCAGCGAGGCCCGGCCCCAAATGGACTTGTTAAAGCTGGGTTTTACAATTCCAGCTCCCACGCTGTTCCTCACAATCCCCAAAGTGCCCCGAGACACGGACAGAGACATGGAGAGCAGGTAAATGGGAATGTTTCAATGGAAATGGGAAAGCAGCTGTAGCATTTGCTTATAAAACAAACTGAAAAGGCTCTCTCTACAGATGTTGGTAGGATTTGATTGGCAAACAATTTTCTAAAAATATCCCCTGTTTTTAATGGACAGCTGGTCAGTGGAGCAGTTAATATTCTGCTTTTCAATAAAGCAGAAAGTTTAGAAGCCCATGAAATCCCATTTATCTGCACAGAGCTATAGATTCCTGAATCACTGACTGGAAAAATAAGGGAGTTGCTCGATAGGTTGGAGTGGCCCTACCAATAATGGACTTTAAATGGATACAAAACTGATTGACCTTTCCACCCTGTGACGCCACAGGCCTCTGAAACACACAGGGAAAAGAGATTTTTGTGGGGTTTTTTTCCCCACAAAAGGACCAGTTAATGAAAAGGTATCAAAGCCTCCATAACATCCAAATTATAATTTGGATGCAAATCAAACAAGCAATTTAATTAAGAGCCTGCTAATTGGTACAATGCTCCTCGGCTGCAAATGCTTCAGTGGGAAAGATTTTCGTCTCTCGGGTGTTTGTTTAGACGTTGCTCTGTTTCTATTTTATCTTGTGTTTCCTAGGAAATCCTTGTAGCCCAAGCTTCAGAACTCAATCCCAAAGCTGCCCAGGAAAAGACAATTTGCCTGATGCCACCAGCCCAAAGCTACCTGTCATTCTAATTTAAGCACTCAGTGCCCTCTCGAAAAGCAGTCTAGTGGAGAAAAATCAAGTAGATAAATAGGTAAATAAATAAAACCCCAAGAATACAATTTGAGGATGTTTTTGAGGCATTCCAACTTTATCCCTGCAAATAAAATGGAATATTGCTGTTTTTATGTACTGTGTGAGTCAATATTCAACCTGCAGAGAGAGCTTCAAGGATTATCTATTCATCAACAAATGAGTAAAAAAAAAAAAAGATATAAATATATAAAATTCGATATTATTTACTTCATTTTGTATAGATATGGTGAAGTCTGGAGCTGGAAAAGAGCCAAGAGCTGCCTAAGCCTGTCCTACCCACCAGGATAACACCACCCAAATCTGTTATTTCCTGAAAGCTGTTAATTGTCAGACTAATGCCAATAATTGTTATTGTTAATAACCACACGCAGGGATCGATAGTTTAAGCACATTCCTCATATCTGTCCAAGGTAATGGATGGAGAACCCAGGGCAGGACTGGAGGTGGCACTCAGGGGGTTGCTCACAGGTTGGACTCGGTGACCCTGGAGGGCTTTTCCAACCTCCAGGATTCCAGGATTTGCTGGGATCACTGATCAAACACAGCACAAAGGGCACTCCCTGTGTTTCAGCAAACTCTTGGAGCTTTTCTTCTCCATCACAAAAGCTTGAAAGCCAAACCAGAAGCTCCTCTCTGGAGCATCTCCTGCCCTCTAAGGGAGCTCACAAGGAGCACCAAGTGGCACCGAGAGCAGCTCAGCTCCTGCCCAGCTCCACCACAGAAATCTCTTCACTGCAGGACAGATTCCAACAATCCTTTCTTTCAATTATTCCGATTAAAACACAACATTCCCTGCCCACCAGGTGAACCTCTCAGCGATCACCCTCCCTGTCCTTCTCAGCAACCACACAACAACACTGTTGTATTTCCAGGGCTGTTTTTCCACCCCTGGGCTTGCAGCAGCCATCGGTTGCACAGCTTTAATTTCCAGAGCAAATGGCCCACAGATGCTGTGTCAATATAGACATGAGACAAACACAGCCGGTTGCCAGTTTGGGCTCACGGCCAAGAGATGGAATCACCACTTGTGTTAACGGGAGCCCTCTGGCAATGGCTCAGCCTGGCTCCAGCCCAGCCTGACAGGAGCACCTCGGGCTGAGCTGGGCTCTGCCTCCTGCTCTGCTCTCCTTGACGCCACAATCATTTTTTGCTTTTTCTTTTACACCCCTCTCACATACTTTTTTTACAGTTTGATGCATTCTCAGTGCTTTTAGCCCACACACTGTGACTTCCCAAGGCTGATAACTCAGCTCAGCCCCACGGCACCGTTAAACCAGGAGAGCAAACATCCTGGGAGCCCCAGACACCAAGGGCCTCTCCAGAACACATTTTGGAACCTCAGACAGGCCCAGCCAGGGGGAAGGTTCCTCACAACGAGGGCTTCACTCCAGCCTCTCACTGGGGAATCTTTGATAAATATGTTAATTTTGCAAAGCCTATAATTGTGTATTTCAGTGTAAAGTGTGCATGCATTTTCAGAGCATTCCACCTGAATCCGTTCTATACCCAAAAATCCTAAAATAAATCCCGAGGTTAAAACCCCTTTTCCCCATAAACTCTGCTTTGGTTTGAATTTTAAAACCAGGGAAAGGCAACATCCTCACTCCACCAACACCACCCAGGGCACCAAAACCGGGTTAAGGTTGCAAGGAGAAAAGTGCAGCTCTTTAGGACAGCCTGGAATGTTGTTCCTTGCTGTTTGCCACAGCACAGGTAAAACACTGTCCTTGCCCTCCCAGCCATTCCTGGTGAAACCCTCCTTGGGATGTACTGGAAGCCTGGAAGCTGAGAATTTTAAATTCTCTCTGCTGAAAGGCACTGATCCACAAGAAAACACTGAAAACACTACATTTGATTTGAGGCCTTGGGATAAGCTTCCAAAATTGAGTGATAACGTTAAAATCACGCATGTGTAGTTTGGTGAAACGTGTGGTGAAAAATTTGAGATTTAAGGTTTTGGATATAGTAATACCATATATTGGATATATTTGGATATATACCAAGATGGAGTTCTAGGGTCATGACTAGAAACTTCTTTTTCACTTTCTTCCTTTCTCTTCATGGGTTTAGATAGTGTCTTATAATTGGATAAGAAAATCTGTACTGCTGAACTCGGAGGTTTGGATATTAGGTTAGAAATAAAAACAATTTAGGTGTCACTTCATTATTGGATAGATTGTCCTTGAAAAACCTTTGTAGAGCCAGAGAATCGCCATTATATAGCCTTGTTCCACCTTGTTAGCAGAACTCATGGCTTCTAAGATAGATAAGAATTAATAAACAACTGAGTTCGAACAAGAAAATCCCACATCTCCTGTGTTCCATCCCAGCTACGGGGAGTGAGGGTAAAGGCTGGAAAAGAAGCTCACATCCCGACAGGGATGAGCATTGGCTCCAAGCGTGGGTACCGAGCTCCAACCCCGTGCACCCAAAATTGCTTCTCTAATGCGTTAAGAGGCTGGAAGAGCCCCCCGAGGATGGGCAGCCCCCCGAGGATGGGCAGCCCCCCGGGAGGGGCAGCTCAGCCAGCTCCGATCGATGGCTGCTTCAGAACGCTCAGAGCACCACAATCAAATGTCATTATTTGTGAGGTTCTACTTGACTTCACATCCCCCGCGCAGAAAAGGCTTTATCGATCCCTTCACGTGGAGGAGAAGGGCAATCACAGAGCCTGACTGGAATAACCCCTTTGGCATTTTGCGTTGAAACAATAGCGGCTGCTGGCAGGCGTCTCCACCCGGCCTTTAAAGCCACACGAGCGCTCAAGGAATCCCAGTGAAGGCTCCGAGCAAGCTGACAGCACAAAGGTTGATGTTATCAGCCCCTCTCCGACAACCGAAGGGCGTTTTCCACGTTTTTTCCTTCATTATTTTTTCCCCCCTTCTTGCATCGGTGCTCTTGGAAGGTGTAAGGGCTGATGTGTGCTGGATGCTCTTGATGGCAGGCAGAGAAAAGGAAATTTCCTTTCTCCTGCTACCTCCTATTCCTGCCTCCTCTATGCAGCACTAAATTAGGAAATTCCTGAGGACTTGCTGCCTACGCAGAAAAATCTATAGAAAACACTCATTTTTCCCCCTTTCAGACCTCTACTTTCAAAAAACCCCAGCATTTTACAGGCGACTTCCAGTAAAAGTCTTGTGTGTTTTCACTGTCCAAGAGGGATCTCCTCAGGTTTATCCTCAGTTCTCCCTTTGCTCCTGCACACGTGGCTATTTTTATCACTGCTGATTTTTGCTACAAGAGAAAAAAAAATGTGAACAACAATGGAAAAGCTTCCTACCCACCAGTCCTAGAGCATCAGGGACTCAGCCCACGTGCAGGAGGGAGATTTCTCTGCCTCTATCAAACTGTTTCAAAATACAAACACATTTTTCAAGTCAGGCTTCCTTTCATCTCTCTCTGTCCCATTTATCACCCCTTGAATGTCAGAGATGTCAAATTATGTAAACATGAGCCACCTCTATAGATGGAAGCCAGGTAAACAGCTCCAAATAAGCACCCTGTGCAATCCACAGGGAAAACGTCCCACAAAATGCTTACTCCCACTTGATTCTTTATGCTTTCAAGAGACCACCCCCTCAAGAACCAAGAAATCCAGTTAATCCAGCAGAAAAGGCAGCATCAAGGTATCCTCCAGCACTGAGAGACACTACAAGGCTTCCTGACAGGAGGCAGACTAGAAAAAAAAAAAAATGGCTTGGGGGTTAAAAAATAAACAAACAAAACCTGGGAAGAACAGAAGAGCACAATTCATCTGTGTGTCAGATGACAAGTCCTAATCCCAGGCCATAAGGCAGAGGATGCAGACCAGTAAGGGCATGTTTCTGTCATGGGACTCGAGGATGACTGTAAACCTGTGTGCTGCCTGCACGGGATGTTTCCAGAGTAAATATTCCGAGTGCCATATGGAGAGGAGCTTTCAGATCCCTGCTCTGCTTTCCTAGGCTTTGCTTTCTGCAGGCTGTGTCTCTGTGGTACGTTTTTATTTGTGTGTTCACATCCTTTATTACCCAAGCAGCTCACACCCCAGTCAAACACAGCTTTCCAGGTGAGGAGCCACATCCTGGTCAGCCTGAACAGACCCAGGACAGGCAGCAGCATCAGTGTGAAAATGGGGTTCTGGTTGTGTTGATGCCAGAATGATTTTTTGCTTTTTCTTTCATACCCCTCTCACATACTCTTTATACATAGTTTGATGTGTTCTCAGTGCTTTTAGCCCACACACTGTGACTTCCCAAGGCTGATAACTCAGCTCAGCCCCACGGCACCGTTAAACCAGGAGAGCAAACATCCTGGGAGCCCCAGACACCAAGGGCCTCTCCAGAACACATTTTGGAACCTCAGACAGGCCCAGCCAGGGGGAAGGTTCCTCACAACGAGGGCTTCACTCCAGCCTCTCACTGGGGAATCTTTGATAAATATGTTAATTTTGCAAGGCCTATAATTGTGTGTATTTCGGTGTGAGGTGTGCATGCATTTTTGGGGCATCCCACCTGGACCAAGTGCTGCACCCAAGCATCCTAAAATAAATCCCGAGGTAAAAACCCCTTTTCCTCATAAAACTGTGTTTTGGTTTTAATTTTAAGACCAGGGAAAGGCAACAGTGTTAATGGGATTATCTCAGCTGAAAGCCAAACAAAAATGTGGATTAAACCCAGGGCAAGTTTTCTGTATCAGTGATTTCCCACACAGCCAATTACCAAGGGAATTCTGGAAGTGAAACGAGGTCTGGCTAAACCCTGCCTGTCAAAATCATGAAATATTCACCTACTCATACACCAAACCTCTTCAAAATGTGCAGGCAGCCACATCTGGCCCACTTCAGCTCTCTTTCCAATGGATGACATGAAAACCACATATTCCATGTCTGAGTGGGGACCTTCAGACACACACAGAGTTTCATATCTAGAAGTCTCACTGGATTCACAATGAGGAAAGACCTCTTAAGATCATACAATTAACAAATCCTCATTAGCTGGACTTCTACTGGGGTAGGCAAATCAAACTTATTGAACAAACAGGCTAACAGTCAGAGTTCCAAATGCTACAGATGTGCGTGGACTTATATTTGTTTTTCAAGTGGAATTAGCAAACAAAGTGGCCTTTTTGATTCCAGAGTCCAATATCAACACAGCTGGGAAGGCCAGACACTGAAAGAGGGAACTGTGTTGGAAGGTGAGCTTAGAAACTCCTCCAACAGGGCTGGGAGCTGTGGAACTGCTCTGCATTCTGATTTATTTCTATTTTTAAACTTGCGAGGTTTGTAATTAATGGCTCGAGGACATGAGGAGAATTGGAACAAATCTCAGCCTCAGCTTCCTCTGCATGTTGTTAATGGCTGCTCTGGCCACTAATGTGCTCCAATTTTCCCCACATCAAGCTCATGTGATCCAAGCTGCAGGAAAGAGAGTGGATTTGTAATCGTCTCTCTGATGTACAGGATAATTGCTGACTTTTATCAGACAGCAGTTAAACAAAGACTTGGAAAGAAATAAATATTCCTTAATTGCAGCACTGCCACTGCTCACAGTGGGAGAGCCTCTGGAAGGAGTAGCTGGTCCCCATTATCACTGTTACACACTCAGACACGTAGGCTAAGTTGAATTCCATGGAGGGGTTTATTTATTTCCCAGCTGGGGCTGGAAGTGTGGTTATGTGGCTTTTATCACCACGGAGAGCAGGAATTCCTGTGGGAATTTGCCATGCTCACGGGAAGAGCAGGAGGCCAAACACAGGGACAGAGGAGCTCCCAGTTCCTCCCACCCAAGGAAAACCCTCCGTGGGTGACAAATGGGTTTTACTCGCACACAAGACAAATAAATGATCTCATTTTATCTGTGTGGAATTAGCACTGAGACAAGAACATAAAACACGTTTCTAGAGCCAGCTCTCCTTTCCTCCTTGCTCCCTGTAAAACAAGCTCTGACTCCTGCAGCACTGCAGTCTGAAAAAAGACAAACACACACATTTACAGCCCTGAATGTAAATGACTCCCTCGGAGCTGAAGCTTCCTTCTACCCCCCAGGACATCCCAATGAAAGAATCCCTGCACTTTTATATCCACAAATGTCACCAGCACTTAGTTCTGCACCTGTGATGCCTTGAGGACCTTCCATAAGTTCAAAAAAGGAAAGGCATAAAAAAATAAATCATGCAAACAATCCCTCCTCAAGCCCAGGCTGCTGTCAGGACTGCTGAGAGCTGGGCCTTAATGCACTGGGCTCCTGTCTGAAGGCATCTTCAGCAAGGCACACGTGTGAAGCTGCCACTCAGCAAATGCCCCAGAGTTTAGAGCCCAAGAAAGACACAAAAACAAAAGGAACTCACACATCTAACCGTGAGGAGATCAGCCAGGAAGTAAATCAAATAATGTTACACACAGTGTGATGTGGGCTCACAAAAGTGCTGATAATAGATTAAACACATTTATTTTACTGCTTTCAACCACTGCTGTTCTTTCCACTGGGCCTTTCCTACAGCTTTCCTTTCAAAGCATCACAAACCCAACAAGCTCATCCCAGTTCCATTCCAATAGTTCAGGGCACCAGGTGTTTTGTGCCAGGAATTTGGAGGTAATCAGGCTCCAGACTTTCCCAGAATCACAGAATATCCCAAGCTGGAAGGGACCCACAAGGATCACGGAGTCCAACCATAAGGGAACACCTAAAAGGTCAGAATTCAGCAGGGAAAGTTCAATATTGAAGGAGGATTAAGTGCTGATTAAAGGCAGGCAGCATCCCTCAGAAGAACTTGGAATTTGCTCATTTCCCTCTCTTTGTCCCCGATTTCAGGAGAGGTTGGTGTGAGAGCAGACCCTTTAGATTTTTGTAGGATCACAGAATTAATGAGGTTTGGAAAAGCCTCTGAGATCATGGAGTCCAATTGTTCCCCCAGCACTGCCAAGGCCACCACCAACACATGTCCCCAAGTGCCACATCCAGATGGTTGTTAAACAGGGGGATTGGGGCTCCACCACCTCCCTGGGCAGCCCTTTTGGGGCAGAAATATTCCTGATATCCAACACAAACCTGCACAGCAGCTCTGGTAGCTCTGAGGAGCCTGAAGGAGGGTGACACACCCCAGTGTAGAGGGTGCCTGTCCCCAGGCTCCTGTGACTCCAGGGACAGCTCCCTGTGCTGTTACCTTGCCGTGCTCCTCCCAGGAGTTGCTCCAGGTCCAGTAGTGAGCTTTGTAAAGCCCAGCTCTCACTGCCATCAGCTCGTTGCCACGATAATAGAAAATGGGCCTGGAAGGAGAGCAGAGCTGCATGAGAAACACCAACAGGCCAGGCCCAGCCTCCTGATAAGGGCCACAAACCCCTTAATGGCATCCGACTTCCCATGTGGATATCAGGCAGGAACAGGCTGCCTCCTAATAGTCTCCTCTGCAAGGTTTTCAATTAACATTTCTTAAAGTGTTCATCAAGTTGAGAGCTCACACGGTGCAAGAATGAAACATTATCCAGCTTGGCTGCCAGTGATTGTTAATCCTTGAACTCTCAGCCCCTGGGATTTCCTCTGGAGCGTGGCGCTTTCAACGTCAAACGGCTCTCAAGTGCCTGGGCGGGAGGGGAAAAGTGGGATTCACTTGGGATGCTCAGGCTGCTGTTCCCAGAGCTCTGCCGTGGAGCTGTCAGTGTCACACGGACAGGGTGGCCGGGAGGACAGCAGATGCTGCCGTGTTCTGGTTGACATCTCCGAGAAACTCCATATGGAAAAACCTGGCAGCCAGACATGTCGTGTTTTTAACTCGGACCCATTTTTTTCCCCCCTCCCCAAACCTCACTTTGCAGCATGTAAACACTCTGCTAAAGCTGTGTTTGTTCCCAGAGGTTTCCCTAATTAATAATTCATCCGGGAACTGCAGCTCGCTGGCTGCATCTGTGCACTTCCCTGGGCATCCCAGCGACATTCCTGTCGGTTTTCCCAACAAAACACTCCTGGTTTTTTTGAGGGAGCAGCACAAAATTTTACTGGAAGGGGCTGTTTGCAGGAGAGGGAGTTCATTTGTTGGTGCAGCTCCTCTCCCCAGCTGTTTTGGGCTGCTGACAGGACACGAGGGCAGAGCTGTTTGTCACCGAGGGTGGAGCTGTTTGTCACCGTCAGGGGGGACCTTTGTCTTTCCTTCTCAGGTGCCACTCCAAAAACGACTCACTCTGGTGATGCCACCTTGAAAAGCCTGTCCCTAAATGCAAGGTGTAATTTAAATATCCCTGTCTGAATGACAGGAGTGGCCTCAGAGCTCTTTTAGCCTCACACAAACAATGAGCCTCCCTCCTTTGTCACCGGGAGCTGCCACCAGGAACAAAAGGGAAAAAAATTTGTCAGCAGGAACAAAGAGGAAACAAGTTTTTCCCCAGAAAGGCCAATTCCTGCACCCTCAACACACCTGGAAGTGAAATAAAGGCAGCCAGAGACCTGCCAAAGTGCAAGCACCTGATCTAAACCAGTCCCACCAACACAACCTCCCAAAAATATTCCACCAAGTACTCCAGTTTCCTTCTCCTTCCCATGAACACCCAATATTTGCCCAATTTTGTGCCCCTTTGACTGAAGGTTTTAGGTTTTTCCTTTGGAAGGAGGATTCCAGCTTGTACTCAATACTCTGTCATAAACTATTTCTTTTTTCCCCTTGTTCACTTTTTCCTTTTTAAGCTTAAAAGAGCACAACAACTGCATCTGGTGGAAAGTTTTTGGGGGGTTGTGAAAACTTTGTCTTGGTCAGATCTTGAAAAAAAAAGGAAATAAAGAAGGAAAAAAAGAAGGAAAAAAAGCCACAATGTGCTATGAGTGACTGTTATTGAAACATAAACAAGGGGTTGGTGACTGCCATGGAATTCCCTTTTAAGAAAACAAAGAAACTTTCCAAAATTCCAGAAAATGGGCCAGGCAGTGCTTGAGGAAGCTGTGTGGATCCTGTCAGGTAACACTCAGGTGTGCTCCTTACTTAACAGGCACAGAAGGAAATTCACAGCACAAAGGCTCTCATCCAACGAGGAAAAGAGCTCCAAAAATGTTTTCCACGCTTGAGTTTCCTTGCTGTCTCCCAAAGAACATGCTTGTAGTCAGATTTTCCAAGCTGCCAAAGTCCTCACCAAAATCCCAACTCCAAGACCAAAATTCCAACTCTCTTGACCTCTGACACTTCTGATGCCTTAAATGGCTACCTAGAAACAGAGACTAGGCAGGAATAAGGGAATAAAGGAGGGATTTATTTGAAAGGCCTTCAGAGGTCACACTCTGGGCTCCAGAGGCTCCTGCCTCAGTGGATCCCAAATGGATGACAGCTCATGAGTTCTTCACCCTTTTATAGGTTTGCTCCATTTGCACATCAGCATCAATTCGCCAATTAAAACTTTAGCTAATGATGGAATTTCCCCAAACTTTCCCCCCACTCCCCAAGATGTTGGTTTACACATTTTGGCCCCATTTGGTCTGGGTGTCCTTGGAGAGCGAGCTGGAGAGGCTTTGTTATGTCAGTGTGAGCATGAGAGAACAGCACTGAACGAGCTCCAGGGAACTGTAGAGTTACACTGGGCACTGCAGGGCTGGGAACAGAGAAAAGTTCAAACCTAAGGCATCACTACCAATAAAATATTTGTTGGCAAGATTTGCTGTCAGATCTCAATGCCTGTGCTCAGGAGCTGACAGGACATAAAGATTTTGGGTCTTTCACCCAAATCTGTCCCTGCAGAAGCATTCCTGGATCCAGGACCTTGGGAAGAGATGTCTTTTCACATCTCCTGCAGCAGCAGAGCCTTTACCTCCCACCTCTGCAGCAGGACAAGCACCCAGCACACTCTGGGCTGCTTTTCCAGTGATAAATAATGGATTCTCCCCCAGCCAGGCTCCAGTTCTCAGGCTTTTATCTCCCCTACTGCCATATGTTGTTCCAGGGATCCCTGCTAACCCTGTGACATTTTCATCTGTCCCCAGACTCCACTGTATGGCAACATGCCACATGTCAGGAATTCCCAGCCCAGCTTGTTCCAGCGGAGCAGGAGCACAGTGGGAAGCTCTGCTTCCAGCCCACCTCACAGAGGGGGAGCAAAGCTGCATCCCTTCAGTTCACATGAAATATTTGTTATATTTATATATCATTTTATATAATATATATAATTTTTGTTATATTTAATATCATTTAAATATTCACAGAACCAGCCCCAGATTGGGCATCCCTTCAGCCAGGAGCAAGGCTGGCAGTGATGATTTTTTTGCTTTTTCTTTTATACCCNATCTTTGATCAATATGTTAATTTATTTCAGTGTGATGTGTCCATGCATTTTCAGGGCATTCCACCTGGACCAAGTGCTGTACTCCAGAATCCTGAAATAAATCCCAAGGTAAAAACCCCTTTTCCCCATAAACCCTGCTTTGGTTTGAATTTTAAGGAAGGCATCACAGCTTGGGGATAATAACTGACCTGTCAATTAGCTTGCCCTGCAGGATGACAGGTAAAAGGTCGATGCCATCAATCTGTCTGTCACTGGGAGGCTGCAGACCCGCCAGGGAGAGGCTGGTGCTGAACAGATCCATCACACTGCCCAGCTGATGGCTGACCTGCAACAACAACAACAACAAAAAAAATCAACAGAAACACATCTGCAAAGAGCTCTTCAGGAAAATCCTGAAGGAAACAGGTTCCCTCCAAAGCTCCCTGAAAACCTCTCCCTTTACACTGCTGCAGTCACCAGCAAACTTCTCTGAAAATAATAAAGCAAACAATTCCTATTTCTCCACTTCTAGGGAGAATTTGCATTTTTGATTCTTTTTTTCCATTTGCCTCTCTCTCACTCCTGAGTATCCCTTTTTCAGGAGTGTGCTGTCGCAGGGCTCAACTTAATTTAGCAAATTCCAACTCATTTGTGGATTGAAAAATCAGCACTTACACCAAAGGAAAAAAAAAGTGCTCGATTTGTGCCCTCCTCCAGGTCATCTCTGGAGTCCAGAATACCCTGAGAGAGTTCCCAGAAAGCACAGGGATGGATGGATAATAACAAAAAGAGCCTGATGACTTCATCTGCAAACCATTTCCAACAATTCAAGAACTGTAAAGTTGTGGTATTTTTAGTCCATATTTTAATAAGGGAGAAAAACATCTGGGTTTGGCTTCAATGGAGATGTGCAAGGGTTTTTTTCCCCCCTTTTTCCTTACTTGGAAGCCATACTCATCTCTCTGCTCTTAATTATTTATATTTTAAAACCCTACAAAGTCTGTTCTGCCTGATTCTTTCTGAATCTTTGCTCCCTCCCTGATTGTGGGAGCTGTTGTAGAGTGTTTAATTAGTCAGTGACAGACTAAATTAAAGCAGATACTGCCAGATCAGGAGCAGCAGCATGAGATGTGACAGGGAAAGAGCATTTTCAGCCACAGCACTTGTTGGGAAACATGAAACCATTGGATACAACCCCACAACCAAAGCATTTTCTGACTAAAATCCAAGCCCAATCCCAACAGAACAATGTTGGGACCATCAAAGACTTCTTACCTCTGATTCCTTCTACTCACAAACAGCCCCCCAGCCTCTAAGCTGACACTAATTATTTAAAAGCAACCAAGTGATGACATGATAAATGAATTTTTGTGAGAGGCCAGCACAAAAATAAAGGAAAAATGCTATTTTTCCAAGGACACTAAACCTTGTATTAAGAGGCTGGGCTGAACAAAGTGAACACAAAGGAAGAATTAAGAAATTTAAAAAAAGAAAAGAACTGGAGAAAGCAACATGCAGGGCCCTAATTACAAGTTTAACATTACAATATCACATTACTTGATTACAGTCATTTCAATTTTTAATGGCTTTCATTCATCAGGAGGTGTTGGCAGGAACACATCTTATTAAAGCTGCATGCAAGAATCCTGCCACAATTCCTTGGGAGGGAACAAAGTGCAAAGCTTTAAGCACAAGAGGAAGCCTGGCCGTGGAAATCCTTGGGAAAGCACTTGGAACAACAGGGCCTGGGCACTGGAGTTCAGCATTTATCCATGGCCTGGGAAAGGTCCTGCTCAGCCCAACCTCAGGGACAGGGACAAAGGGAGAGGTTTCCCAGAGAAGCTGTGCTTGCCTCAGCCCTGGAAGTGCTCAAAGCCAGCTCGGATGGGATTTGGAGAACATTTATTCCTTATTTTAATGCAGCCTTTTTCTCTCCTTAAAATTCTTTTCATCATCCTGTGCCACCTCCCTGCTCCAGCAGGGCCATCCTGGAGCACAGGGCACAGGATGGTGTCCAGGCAGCTCTGGGATATCTCCAGAGGGAGACTCCACACCCTCTTTGGGCACCGAGGAAGGAAGCTCATGCCCAGGTGGAACTTCCTGAGCATCCCTCCTGTGCCATGGCTGGGCCCTGAGAGCAGAGCCTGGGCCCTGCTCTGTCCCCTCCTTGTAGGACATGGCTGATGTCCCCTCTGAGCTCTGCTCTGTCCCCTCCCTGCAGCAGGACATGGCTGATGTCCCCTCTGGGCCCTGCTCTGTCCCCTCTGGGCCCTGCTCTGTCCCTTCCCTCCAGGACATGGCTCATGTCCCCTTTGTCCCCTCCCTGCAGGACATGGCTCATGTCCCCTCTGTCCCCTCTCGTCCCCAGGCCGAGCAGCCCCAGCTCCCAAGGCTGATGTTCAGGCCATGAGCAGCTCCCAGCCCCTCAGCCAGGCTCATTCCCACCTGCAGAGCTCCAGGAAGGAGCAGCTCCAACCCCTCCTGCTCCCCACGCCGCCCCTGCCTGAGCCCTTTTGTAATCAGAGCTCTCCCAATTCCTCCATCTAATCCAAAAGTCACTTTTCCTGTTGTGGCTCCGTCCCAGCGCCTCAATCTTTTGATAAGAGGCAATGGCTGACCCTGGGCTGGTGCCTTTAATGTCACCTCATTTATCCCGAGCGTGGGGACAATGCTGGGGGGCCACCAGGCTCCCCTTGTCCTGGCCCTTTATTAACCAGTACCAGATGTAGATGACTCTCTTTAATCATCCAATTACATTTCTGGTCTCAGACAACATTTTTGCCGTGAAGCAGAGAAAACTTCTTAAGGAAATTAAATGCCCATGCCACAGCCACTTGGATTTATCTGTGCTCTGCAGCACCACATTGAAGAAGGAAAAAGGGAAGGAAAAAAAAAAAAAAGGTTAATATTTATATAAAACTTTGAAGTATTTTCAGAGAAAAAATAAAAAAATTACCATTTTTCTCCTGTCAACAGGGCTCTTTCATTCCAGTTGCCTTTCCCTTTTATTTATTTCATTTTTTTTTTTTTAAAGAAAAGAAAAAGAAAAACCCAGAGAGGGCAACAGCCCAGAGAAAATAAATAATATATAAACGGAGGGAGATCAGATATTGCTGTATCAGTGAGGAACAGGCGGTATTACGCACGTAAGGACGGATTTTTTCCCCCTCCTTCCCCCCTCCTTCTTTTTAATAAACTCTCAGTATCCACACAACGTCTTTAAGAAAATGAAATCCTTTTGCTGTGGGCCACGGCGCTGGAAGAAATAGTCCCCAGTGCTGTTATCAGTGCTTTCAAGCTTTAACTCTGAATCAAAGGCGACAATTAATAAAGTCGCCCCCGCCAGGAATGGAAAGGAGGAAAGCTAAATATTTGAAACTGGGTGAACAAATGTCAGGGTGTTTTTAAATAAAATCCTTTTACAGTTATCACAGCGAGCAGACCTGATATCCCTGTCTAATTCAATTTCAATTTGCGCCCCATGGGAGATAGGGAAGAAAAGGTTGCAATGCTGTCTTTGGGTTGATATGTTCTTTTCTCCTTCAGGAAGCAGGCACGAGAGAGGAAGGGGAGGAGGGCGAGGGGAGAGAGGAGGAGGATTCAAATACCAACAGAATATGATTTTTTTTTCCAGCTGGATCCTTCCAGAAGGCAGATGTGATGTGGGGAATGTTGAAACGCTGATTTGTTGTGAATTCACCTGGAAAACGGAGCCGAGGAGGGAAGTGCAGCAAGGCTGTTTGTGTGTGAATAAATATTCCTGATGGGGGACCAGAACTCACTGAGTGTTGATGCCAAAAGCAACACAGACTCCTGAGGCATCTTTCTCCTCCAAAAACCTGCAAACCAGCCGACTGCACCAATTATCCCAAGCTCCACAGAGAGCCTGGCAGGTGCTCCCACCCTGTCCCCTCACTTCGTGTGTTTAGGTCGAGGTGCTCCTTTATTTCAGCACGTCAGTGAGCTCTTTAATAAAAACAAAAACCCCCAATTTATTGATATTATAGATCGATAAAATTATTAACAAACTGCCAGGTAGAATCATGGAATGGTTTGGGTTGGAAGGGATCTTAAAGCCCATCCAGTCCCACACCTTCCACTGTCCCAGGCTGCTCCAAGCCTCATCTAACCTGGCCTTGGGCACTGCCAGGGATCCAGGGGCAGCCACAGCTGCTCTGGGCACCCTGTGCCAGGGCCTGCCCACCCTCCCAGGAACAATTCCTCCCCAATATCCCATCCATCCCTGCCCTCTGGCACTGGGAAGCCATTCCCCATTATCCTGGCACTATGCCTATATAAAAAGTCCCTTTCCCTCCTTTCCCCAAGGCACTGGAAGGCTGCAATGAGGTCTCTCTGGAGGATTCCCATCAGCAGAAGGAGCTTTCCACCCAATAACTGGATTTCACTGGCCAGAGACAGACACAAGCTCTCCTTTCCTGGCTCCAGTTGTTCCACCTGAAACCCCTCCTGGCCCTTCCTTTCCTCCTCAAATCCAGGGTTGCAAAGGAACAACCACTGCACTGGGAGCAAACCCAGCACAGGAAGGAGTTGACCCTTCAGCTCTGTGCTGAAATTGAGATCTCCCAAGCCTTTGTTTCCTTCAACTCTTGAAAAGAAGGAGCAACGAGAGGCTTTGAAGCAGCTTTCCCACATTTTACAGCTCCTTGGAGCACACAGGACTGGGGCTGAGCAGTTAAAAACTCATCCAGAGGATGGGAAAACCACAGCAAGGTACAGGAAAAAAAAGCCAAAAATGTCGTGGTGGACACAATTCTCTCACCTGTGGTCAGGGCTGCTGAGGGAGCAGTGCTGGAGCCTCGAAGGCAAGAACACAAGCAGAAAACACAGGTGAGATTCTATCACACAGTCACTGAGCAGCAGCCACACACTGGGTGCCACTGGCAGCAAGGCAGCACAGCCTGGGCACACAGAGCAGCCCTGGCTGCCCACAGAGCACACACCTGGCACTGGGAGCACAAAGATTTGAAGCTGAGTGCTTCAGGGTGATGCTGGCATGGTGTGGGAGGGATTTTGGGTGCATGGCACAATGTGGGAGCTGCAGGCAATCTCTGCTGCTCAGCCCACCCCACACACAGAGCTCTGCACAGCAACTGCTCCCAGGAATTCATGCAGCAGCTCCCAAAAACTACCTGGGAAAGGAGTCCCAGCCATGCAGGAAAGAAGCAGGCACAAGGATTTCTCTCTCCTCCTGTTCTTAATTATCCTCAGAGTTACTACAATGGAAAGAATTTTTAAATTTGGGCATTTTCTCGTCCCCATTTATAATGCATGTTTACTTTTAGCACATTATTTAGTTTGGACCCAGCAAACAAAACACTCAGCTGCAGTTTCATGTTCTCCTTTGCTAGCCCAGGGCTGTTGTACTTGGCTTGCAAAGGCTTTATGGAAATGTTTAAATTTAAACAAAAAGACTGTTTTCATTTCAAATTAGAAAAATAATAAACCATCCTTGGTAGGTTTGGTGAACTCTCGAAAAATAATGAAACCAAACCACCCCCCTGCCCTCAGCTGCAGATCTGAGCTGCCTCATGGTCCCTCCTAAATGTAAATGATAAATTATCATTAGCCTGCCTCAATTAAACCACCCCAATGGAATGCAACCCCGACAAATGTTTTATTTATGAACAGTTTGCAGGCTCAAGCACGGTGCCCAGCTAATGAAGGATCACTTTCTTCAGGGCTCAGAGATGCTCACCAAGGGGAGGGGGTTGTGCTGTCCCTGCCTGCAGCAGGATTGATTGCATCCCTCCTTAATGAGAGCTGGGACAAGGGGGGCTGGCAGTGCCACCGGGGGGTTATTCTGAAGTGATCATATCTGCATTTGTGTGCAGGCAGCACGGAGCAATAATGTGCTGCCTGAGCCTCCCCGAGTGGAACTTTCATCAAGCACAACGTGAGGGATGTGAGGGTCAAACCACTTGGAACCTCAGGGCACGGAGAGTGTGGGTAACAAATCCCTGCTCTTTACACTCCAATTTGTTCAAACACACGGGAAACACTGAGGCCCAAAAGAGCAAAGGGTTTAAAAAGAGCAGGAAGGCGAAACCACACCCTGGCCTTGAGCTTAGACCCTCTAGGTGCAAATTTGCATTAAAACGGCACCGATTTCTGGGGCAGAGCAGCAGCAGCTCCTTATTTACACAAACATCTGCAGTTGGGGTGTGAAGCAAAGCTCAGCAAGGAGCTCTCCAGGCCCTGCAGTGCCCCCGAGGCTGCTGAGAGCTGCCCGGCAGAGACTCACCCGTCCCGCGGGGATGCGGCCTGGCCACCAGGCGATGGCTGGCTCCCTCATGCCGCCCTCGAAGGTGGTTTGTTTGCCACACAGGAAAGGCCCATTGCTCCCTCCTAGGGACAGAAAAGCAGCCTTAAACCTCACAAAACCACCAGCATTTCAAAAGGACACCGTCACCCAAGCTGGTTTTAAATGAATTCTCATTTCTGCATGGCTGCTTCTTCACACGACATGGCCAGAGTTGGGTTTTTTGTCATTATTTCCTTGTTTGTTGTGTTGTGGTTTTGGTTGGTTTTTTTTTTTTTTCACTATCAATTTTGTGATGAAATTTCAGCAGTGTCTTTTCAACACGGGGAGAAAGTGACAGTTAAACACACCTTGTTATCAACAACCAAATTAAAAACAAACCCCAAACAAACAGGAAATACTTCATTGGTGTTTTCCTTCCTTCTAGGGGTGCTAACTGCTGTCTGTAACCAAAGGAAATCTGACACTTTCAGGCAGAAATAGCATTTTTTCATAATGGTTTTCAATTTTAAAGGACCAGAACAATATAGAGGAAGGTGTAAGAGTGAGAAAAATAATCCTGCATTCCCTGAATGGTCAGAGATGGCCAAAGCTTTGCAGGAATATCTGGAGTTTTAAGCCAACCTTGGAGCTCAGCTGGCCAAGGAACAACCAGGGAGGTCTCATGGCTGACTCCAGGTCACACAAAGTCAAAGCCAGTGGCTGAGGTGAAATCAGAACTCAGGTTACTCCCTGCTCTGTGGTTCAATAACCACAAGACAAGTCTGCCTCCAAAGAGGAGAGAGCAGGTTCTAAAATCAATGTGAAGTGATTTGTTTCAGAGAAACCCTCATTTAAACAAAAGGAAACTTGTGAGGTAACAAAAATCGTTTTTCTTCTTGATATTTTTCATGGGAGCTAAAGAATGAGGAGCTCTTGAACTCTCTGTAATTGCTCAGGAGGCTGAAATATGCATTTGGCAGATGCAGAGTAAACACCCTGCTAAGTTACTGAGCCTGGCTCTAAATAAATTACAGAATATCCCCTCCCTGACAGTGCAAATACACACAGGTAACAGCAACACTGGGGCAGGAAAAATTCCATTTGGCCAAGGACAGCTCCTCCAGCAGTGACCAGAAGCACTGAACATAAATTACTCTAAACATAAACACTCTTGTCTTTTGAGGCTTCTCCTAACTCACAGCACAGACCCCACACACTCTGAGGAGTTTTTTTTCTCCTCAGAGAGAGAGATTTAAGCTCTGATTTGCCAAGGGGAGGTTTGTTGAGCTGAGCCTCACCTTGGTTGGGAGCTGAAATGAGAGCAGCTCCGTTATCAGAGGTGAAGAACACGAAGGTGTTCTCACTGATCCCCAGCTGCTGGAGGTGCTTCAGGATTTTCCCAACGCTGTCATCGATTTCCCGCACGGCATCTCCATACCTGAGGCAAAAGGAGATGCAAAACACACAAAGCAGCAAAAAAATAAGGGTCAGCACAATGTGTCCAGTGGATTTAATTTGTAGCAGTGCTGCAGGAATCCTTCTGGTGCATCAGGTTTTGTGCTGCCACTGCAAACTCGTGTCTCTGACCTGCAGCCCCTCTGCAGTACTGAGGGTCAGAGTTTGCTCAGCTGGGAGCCACTCCTGGACAGAGAAATTCAGCCATAAAATTCACAAACAGAGGCAAAGCCACCCTGCCACAGACTGGGAGGTAATGACATCGATTTCCTTATGGTTAGAAGCTCTTTGAAGCAACACTCCCAGCGCCTATAGAGCTCTTTGCCTCCTCCCAACTGCATTTTTAGGAGTGCTTTTCTATTTGCTGGTCTGATTTATGGGCTTTTAAAACAAGCACTAATCATACAAAAGCCTTCTAAAAAATCATCTGTGCCACAGACAGCATTTCATTCCTCACACAACTGGCAGAGGAGCTTAGAGCCTCCCTCCTCCCCCTCGGGTCACATGATCTTCAGCTCAGATTAAAGCCAAATTATGGAAGAACAATCCGAGCAAATAAAGCATTTCAGCACACACACACTTGAGGAGTGATCCATGCCCTTGGATCCAAAGCTCTGCTTAGGTTGGTTGGCTCTTCTGGCAGCAAGAGGTAATAATTACAACAACCCCAACAAACCAACAAACCCCAAAAGCAGAACTTACAGCCCTCTCTGACTCGTTCCCAGGAACTGTTTGGAGGCATAAACAGGAGCGTGGGTAGCATCAATTGCCCAGTATAAAAAGAATGGCTGCTGGCTGGTCTGCTGCTTGCTAATAAAATCCAGAGCTTCCTGTAAACAACAATGAAAACGAATTTATCCTCCGCCGTCGAAATCTCTCCAAAAAAAAAAGAAAAAAGAAGAATAAAGTCACCTTGGCTTAGAAGCCAGCACTAAAATAGTACCTGCAGGTAGAGCTGAGTCAAGTTGGCTTCACCTGTCTTCAGATTAATTTTGAAATCTTCATAATATCTTAAGAGAAAAGGAATCGGAGAGGAAAAAAATCAATCGTAAGGAATAAACATCATAAAAAGGATTTTTTTCCCCTGTTTAAGGAGGTGACAAACAAGTCACAGTTCACACTCAGCAAACTGCCTTCAGATATTAAAAATATGTCACCATAATTGTTCTTATGGGAGAAAGTGGTGACACATCTTGATCCAGATTAATGACTTCAAGTTTTGGACAAACCTAAGGGACTGATCTTCCACTGTCACAAAAAGGGGAAAATACCCAAAAATCTCATAGGGCTTGATAAAGAGCTGGGTGAAATGTGAATAAAAATTCAGAAGTACACAACAACTTTCAGTGAGACAGAGAAATCCTGGAAGCAGAACTTGGGAATGCTTTGGAAATATTATTTTAGAGGGACCTTTAGAGAAGGGTCTGGGGAAGTGCTCAGGGGAGTAACAGCACTGAAAGGAGATGATACCAGAGTGAAAAATGAACAGACAAGAAGGGCACAGACTGGGAACATGGAATGGAGTTATGCAAACACACAAAATGTTATTCCAAACAGGAAGGGAAGGAACAAAGATGGCTTTCAGTACAGAACGGGAGCAGCTTCCAAAAGTGCAGTGAAATCCTCCCAGGAAGCCTTCAGGGTGCCAGGGATGAGCAAACAGCTCTGGGAAGGCAGCTGCACATCCCTGCACTGTCCACACACAACTTCCAGGTTGCTCTTGGTGCTTGGAGCTTTATTAACCACAGAACCATGGAATCCTGGAAGGGTTTGGGTTGGAAGGAGCCTTAAAGCCCATGCAGTTGTGTGATGGCAGCAGGGAGAGCCCAGCAAACCCCAGTGCCAGGCAAGGAGCTGGGTTACCTGCCAATCATCTCCCAGTCCCTGTAGAGGGGGATGTTGGGGCGCTCCTGGTTGTCATAGGGCCCAAAGTGGCAGTTTGGGGAGCCAAACCACTCATCAAAGCCATGCCTCAGAGGGTGGAACTGGGGCCGGTGCCCCAAGTGCCTGGCAACAAAAGCAACAGATTGGAGTTAGAATTCTTCTGCAAAGAAGCAAAAAACTCATCAGAACAGCATGCAAGAACACAGTCTTTGCCTAAGAAATAAATCTCAAAGCACTTCAATCACATAAATGACTCCAGAGTGGTGTCTTGAGCTCTCTCACACTTGTTGCAAGCACGGCCATGCAGACTCACCCCACTGCTCACTCATATTCCATTTTATTTACTCTCCAATCAGTGTTTTCCATTTTTTTTCCTTCCATTGGTGTCTTCTCCCATGCTGTCTGATGATCAGCACTGATGGACTACACAGCCCCAAACCACTGCAGAGATGCACATAATGTTTTACTTAAGGACTCTGATCTACGACAAGTCCCTTTTATCCCACTGAGCTGGAAAAACACAAGGCAGAGCTCATGAAATGCACCATTCCATCCTCAGCCCCTTTATGGAGTATTCATGCTGCCAGAATGCTACAAAGAGACCTGCATGGAAATAAAATGAGGTTTTTATGTGCACATGTGGACATAAAACACCTAGAGCTGCTCTTGATGACAGCTCCTCTCTACTGTGCAGCTTGAAAATCCTCCATCCTTAACTTCCAGATGAAGCTCCTCACTGATCTCCAGGTTTTGTAGTGCAAGTTGGACATTTCCTGCATTTGTAGCATCTTGAAGACAGAGAATACTCATCCTCACTGCCTCTAAAGGGAGCTTAATGTTTATTTAATCATTCCATCTTCCCCTCACTGGATTTTGCTCCCTGTCCACTTTGTGCCATCCCCCTCTGCACTTTCTGAACATAAATGCATTCCCTGCAGCAAAATGATCCTTGGAGTTACTCTGAGCTAATCCAACCAGAGTTATTATAAGAATAATCAGCATTCCAGCTATGATTACAGCTTGGTGATGTAACTGCCACTGCAAATCTGACCTGCAGATTCCCACTCTGTCCCCATCTGGAGATGTGGGAATCCAAAGTTATTCCTGGCTGTGTTTACAATGGGGGAGATGGAAAAACATCTTATTCTAAGAAAGCCCCAAAAGAACTTACAGAGACATTAAACAAGGGCTGAGATGCAGATCAGTCTCTGCCTCTCACAGCACAAAAAATGGAGATTTAATGAAACACATCAAATTCCACACTGGTCATGGAAAATACTTGACTTGCAAACTTATAATTAAACCATGGAATTTACTGTCACTGGACACCATGAAAAGTTTTTAGAAGGGATGATGAAACAATAAGAACATTTTCTGCTGGAAAACCTTAAAATTCTCTGTGTGGCCAGGATGAGACTTCAGTTTAACTCAAATACTTTGTACTTCTTTACACCTTTCCAAGGAGCAGGTAACACTCCCAGCCCTGTCCAGGAGAAGTTTTTGGATGCACAGTAACCCCCTGCACATTCCTGTTCAGCCCTGCTCCTGCTAATAGCTGCAAGTCCCTCCAGATCTGCCTTTTTCCAAAGAACTGGAACCAATCTGCATTTGCCTTGTTTATTCCTTTTCCCTGGGTGTATGAATTTACATTTATTAGCACTGAACTGCAGCTGATTGCACCCAGCCCACTGAGCTGATCCTTCAGGGCCACTCTCCTGCTTGGATTTGTGCTGATAAATAATTCACTCTCTTAGGCTGCTTTGCTTTCTTCCCAATTCCAGCAGGTGAATCCAACCACAATTCAAACTCACCCTTCTCTAACCTGTTAATGAAACTGATAAAGAAATTCCTGTTACTTTCCACAGGAATTCAGTTTATTAATAAAAACCCAACATATAGCAAGAGTCCAAGATAAAAAAAACCCAACAGAATATCCTGGTGTTTTCTGATTAAATGAGTAGTGTGAGGTGTGGATAAAAGAGTTGGGGAGTTTATAAATGAATATATATAGAAATACACACATAAAACCTCATCAACTCTGTGCATGAAGATTTTTGTAAGAACTTGTAATGGGAACACTCAAGAATTGATCCCACCAGGGGTGAGATCCATCACACATTCCAAAGTTGGACATTTGAGCTTCAAAACAGGGTAGGTTTTTTTTCTCTAATTCTGTTTTTTTCTGCTGCTCCTTCCCAACAAAGACAGAGTGAAATCTCAAAGAGATCTCCAAATAAATTTACCATTTGCCAATGATCTTATTGACGTAGCCAGCTTTCTTCAGGAGCTCTGGAAGCAGTAATTCAGAATCTGGGATTCCTCCTACTATATCCTGTGGTGTGTATGCTGTGGAAAACAAATCAAAAATACCTTTCTGACTCTTAAAAATATGACAGCAAACACCTCATGGCTACTTCACATTAGCAGTGTTATTGGATCAGAAATAGCAATTAGTTTGGAGGCCCAACAATGTCATTCCTTGGAGTCCTCCCATGGGATGGAGAGAATAAATTGATCCAGAGATTTCCACCCACTTGTTCATGAGGGCAAATAATAAAGGGGCTGCCAGCCCAGAAAGGGAGATGTCACAGAAAATCAGCTGCTTTAGGTGTGGTCTTTATGCTGTCAATTTGCTTTCTGCTTTCTAAAATGCAGGCAGCTTTTTCCTAAATCAAATAACCAATAAAGGAGAAAGAAATGAAGAGTCTCTCTCAGCCCCTGAGACTCTCAGCTGTGACTTTGCTCTGGGAATCAATCCCTGGCTGCTGATTCTTGCCCAAGCAATGTCCCAGCACGTGGCATTTGTCACTCTGGGACCCAAATCAAGGCAGGGATCTTCCCCAGAAGCACTACAGGCAGGAGGGATGGAAAAGTGCTCTAAAACTGGATAGAAATCTGCCTGCTGAACAAAGCTGGGAGCAGCCAGTTCTTCCCTCTAGGTATTAACATCCCCCACCCGATTTTCCTTCTCCAGACCCCAAAACATTTCTCAGGCAGCACAAACAAATGGATCAACCAGCTTGGTTTATCCTCTTCATTTGAGGAGCTTTTCTGCTTGATGAGGAGGAAGCAACACAATTCACACTTATTGCCAGCATTGGTCACCTTTTGGTGCCACTCTGCAAGATCCGTGGGGACAAAAAGGTTTCCTTTGTCCAAAGAGAAACTTCCTACAAGGCACAGAGGGAAATGGGGAGAGGGAAGCAGATGAGGAATGAAGCTCCTACCGTTCCTGGCGTGTCCATTTGTGGTGTAAAAGCCATTCCTGACCGGGAGCCGACCTGTCAGCAGCGCTGCCCTTGCTGCAAACAACACCAATTCATTTATATCGTTTATATTTATTTATAGCTATTTATTCCATGCTTAATATTAAGGTTATTGCAGGAAGATGAGGCTAGCTGACTGAAGTGTGTCAGAGTCCTCTTGTCACAGCCAGCCACTAAATCACTCACAGAGGAGAGGACGCAGAACTCTCCTCTCTCATGAGCCACAGAGAGAGCCAAGTTCTGATGCATCATTTGAGTTATTCCAGGTGAAATTTGGCTTCTTTATTAAACTCCCCACACTGAAGAGTCATTACTTTGAATAGTCAATGGAGCAACACTTCTATCTCAGTTATATAGACATTTATTATGTATTTAAGAGGAAATCCTAGCACAAACTGATTAAATGCTCGAGGCTAAGCTTTTGAGCTTGACTGAGCAAAAATCATGAAATAAAAAGAAAGAGCTGTCCACGATAAAAGTCAAGTCCTGGCTGCAGGGGATATTTAAACAGATGTTTAACTTCAAGTATATGCAGTCTCACTACTGGATTAGCAGGATTTCAGCATATTTTAAATGCCTTTTCTGAACAAGGACATCATCAGCACACTGGCAAGTGCTATCCTAAATGAGAGCCCAAATAAAAAAAAACCTGTTCTTCATTTTTGTTTTAGCTCTTGGCAGCTAATCAGGTCTGAGGGAAAAAAAGAAAGGAAAAAAAGAAAGCACCTCACAGAAAAAACAATAAGGAGAAGAATACCTGCCTGTCCCAGACCCAGACATTCCTTTTATCTCCTGTCCCTGTCCCAAGAGTCTTGCAAGACACCAGGGTCAAAAGCAGGACACAAAGTGCTGCCTTTCCTTGCATGAAAGTCTCACCAGAGCCAACAGAACCAAACCAAATATGTTCAGCAACCATTCAGATCCTGCTTTGTTTAACCCACAATGAGAAAGATGAAAAAAATGCAATGGTTGGGGCTGGAACACTGAACTGAAATGGGATAAAAACCCTTCAGCTGGACTGATCACTCAACCACTGCTTTGTATGAACTGAGAACTGTCGGTTTTCCAATCCAAACATAAATAAAAAGGGAGCAAAATGCAAGATCAAAGCAGCAAATGCAATCTCTGGCCCGAGGGCAATCACTGGTTTGGTTGTTGGTTCATGTCAGAGGCTGGCAAACACCCCAAACTTCTCAGAGGAAGATGTTTCTCATGCTTACGTGGTTCAGACTCCAGTTTACTTACAGGGAGAGCAGAGGGGGTTGGCAGTATAAAAATCCAGGAAAAGCATCCCTTCTGCAGCCATCTGGTCTAGGTTAGGAGTTTCCTTAGAAGGCTCTCCGAAAGCTCCCAAATCCCCCCAGCCCATCTGTAAAAGGAACACACCAGAAGATGTCAAAGTCCTTTTCCACGACCACATTTTTGGGCTCACAGAACACTTTTATTGTATGCCTTAATTCACAGAATTTTACAGTGCTCATCTCCCTCCTCAGGACTTCACAAAGCGACCAAAATTCTCTCTCCCAGCCCTGTGGAGCAGGGAGCTCTTGCACTTTTCCCTGGTGGATGGGAAATCGAGGCACACACGGGATTAAATGATTTGTTAAAGAGTATTAAAGCACTTGTAAGAAGCCTTCACTCCTACTCAGAGGCCTGAGGCACACCCAGAGCAAGAAGGAAGAGGAAGTCACACATGATTTACTCGAGGTTGTGCAGCTGCCACGTCTGAACCTTCAGTCCCTGCCCACGTGTCTGTGCTGGACCCCAGAATTCCAGCCCAGCCTCTGGATCTATGAACAAGGAAAAGGTCTGAGCTGCAAAGCAGCACTGCAGGAAAAGCAAGGAAGTGTTTGAAAAGCCAGAGGAATCTGCCAGAGGCATCACATGTCGCTGTATCTGTAGGATTGTGGTTTCACCCTGTTCCTCCTCCTAATTCCAAGGGGTTCCATGCCAGGAGAACCAGAAAATTCCCACCACGGTGTCTGTGCTCACTGCTGCAAACCATCACTGGGAAAAGCCCAACTTCAGGCAGAAGGTTCTAGAATGGAGCAGCTTAATGCTTTTAAAGGCACCACAGTGCTTTAGAAAAGGCAAGAGATTCCTTTGATCATGTGTCAGGTGAGCCACAAACAAGGTGGGATTTACCCAGATCCATCTCCTGCCATCGGTTTGGAAAAGAAAATCATTGCAGAGCTGGTTTTGGAGTTAAGGAGCAATTAAATCCCTGACACTGGGATGTGGAATTAAAATGGATGCAGTGGATTCACCCCCAAGTTCTTGATTTTTCTTTATCATCGAGGAAGAAAGACAAAGTCTCAGGGTGCTCTAATTCCACAGAGTCACAGAGGATCAAGGGGAAAAAAAAACTCCACAGAGATGTATTTTTAATGAACATATTAAATAAATTAATAGTTCAGAGAAGCTGCAGACAGGAGCTGTGCCTCATGCTGTACCAACACTTCCAGAGTGGGAAGTGTCCCAAAGAGCCTTCCTTGGGAAAATTACAAATGCCAGCTTGGGAGGGGGAAATATTCCTGAACAGAAAACTGAGATTACAGAATCCCTGAGGTTGGAAAATACTCCAAGGCCAAGCTGTCCCAAATCCTCACCTTGTCCCCAGCCCAGAGCACTGAGTGCCACCTCCAGGGGTGGGTACCTCCCTGGGCAGACCATTCCGGAGATTGGCAGAGCTCAGATGCCTGGAAAAGCAGGCGATTATCCTGCTCAGGATATAGGAACACCATGGGAACAAGGGGCAGGATAAAGTGGCAAACAGGTGGGAAGGGTTTGCCCACCCTCGCGAGCTCCAAACAGCAACAAACACATTCCCATCACAAATACACCTGGAAGGTGACAGGAAACTATTAGGAGAGAAGCAAACCAGGAAGATAGCAGCGACCTGAATGTGTTGGAAATGAATATATTTCCTTATTCGTGTGGTTAAAGGTGCAAAATCGAAAAGACTTTGAGTTAGAAATAAATCTGTGATTATTTCTGCTCTTTAATCATTTATCGCCTTTTTTTTCTTTTTTTTTTTTCCCCCAGTTCAGAGAGCAGAAATGTGTAGAACTACTTTTCTTCTTGCTTAGTTTTCTAGCAGGTCACCAATCCCCTCCGTGCGATCAGCAATCACTGGGGTTGGAAGGGAGCTCTGGAGGTCACCCAGCCCAGGGCAGGGACACCTGGAGCAGGTGGCACAGAGCCATCCAGGTGGCATTCAATATCTCCAGAGAGGGAGATATTCAATATCTCCAGCACCCTCCCTGGGCAGCTGTTCCAGGGCTCTGCCACCCTCCATGGGAAGTTCTTCCTCACCTTGGAGCGGAACTTCTCGTGGTTTAACTCACGGTCACCGCTCCTCTTCCTGTTGCTGGCACCACCGAAAAGAGCCTGGCACTGTCCTCTTTGAGACTTTTACATGGATTGAGGCATCCCCTCTGAGCCTTCCCTTCTCCAGCCTGTCCATGCCCAGCTCCAGTCTCCTCACCAGGGCGATGCTCCAAACCCCTCGCACCCCCTCCCTCCTTATCACACCTCCGCGGCGCCACACCACCTCCCCACCCTCCGGGACTCCCCCGGTGAGCCCCCCACCCTTTCCCCGGTGCCTCACTCACGTCGTCCATGAGGAGGAGGATGATGTTGGGGACGGCGGCGGCGGCGGCGGGGCCCAGGGCCCAGCAGAGGCACAGCGGCCCCAGCGCCGCGCTCGCCATGGCAACCGGGCCCGCGCGCGCCGCACGTGACCGCGCGCCGCACGTGATCGCCGCACGTGACNCGTGACCTCCGCACGTGACCGGGCGGGAGGGAGCGGGGCAAGATGGCGGTGTGCATCGCCGTGATCGCCAAGGAGGTGCGCGGGGCACGGCCGGGCCGGGGAACACCGCGGGAGACGGGCTGCGGCTCTGGCTTCAGGGTCTGGGCACGACTGGGGCTGTGCGGCCTGGATGGGCGTGAGGGGAACGGGCAGGGTGTCAGGTTGTGGGGTCTGGATGGGGGTGAGGGGAACGGGAAGGGTGTCAGGTAGTGGGGTGTGAATGGGGTGAGGGGAATGGGCAGGGTGTCAGGTTGTGGGGTGTGGATGGGGGTGAGGGGAATGGGCAGGGTGTCAGGTTGTGGGGTCCAGATGGGGGTGAGGGGAGCAGAACAGAGCTGGTGCAGGGGGAGCAGGGCAGACCCTGGGGTGAAATGGGCTGGGCAGGAGCAGAAGGGGAGCAGGGTTGGGGCAGCCAGCACAGGCACAGTGTGGGGGGGAGGAGAGTTTTCCTTGAGGAGAGCTGGGTACAGG
Organism: Vireo altiloquus; assembly: GCA_013396875.1. Taxonomy (NCBI): domain Eukaryota; kingdom Metazoa; phylum Chordata; class Aves; order Passeriformes; family Vireonidae; genus Vireo; species Vireo altiloquus. Next base: position 50,372 of record VZRF01008651.1, read on the forward strand.
CTGGGACAAGCGGGCAGAGAGACCTGAGCTTTTGGATGCCTGTGTGAATGATTCTCCTGCCATGGGCACAGCTGTGCTGTGAACACAAATGGTTAAAATGGCTCTGACAGCAGCAGGTCCCACTCAGTGTGATTGATTCTGCCCCCAGAATTACCCCCTGTACATCCGGAGCATCCCCACAGAGAATGAGTTGAAGTTTCACTACACTGTGCACACCTCCCTGGACGTGGTGGATGAGAAGATCTCAGCCATGGGCAAAGCTCTGGTGGACCAGAGGGAGCTCTACCTGGGGCTCCTCTACCCCACTGAAGACTACAAGGTGTATCTTTGTCACTCCTTGGGCCAGGCCATTGTGGGTTTTGTTTAATCACAGAATATCCTGAGCTGGACCCACAGGGAACATCCACAGTCCTTGTGTGGCCCTGCACAGACACTCCAACAATCCCACCTGGGAGCAGCATCCAAACAGTCCTGGAGCTCTGGCAGCCCCAAGGCTGTGCCCGTTCCCTGGGCAGTGCCCAGCACCCTCTGGGGGAAGAACCTTTCCCTAAAATCCAACCTAAACCTCCCCTGGCCCAGCTCCAGCCACTCCCTGGGTGCTGTCTCTGCTAAGAGAGAACAGCTCTGTGTCTGCCCCTCAGGAGGAAGTTCCCTCCTGTTTCCCAAGCTTGTCTCTTTGGGCACATGCCATGGTTTAGTGGCTTTGCTGTGTGAGAGCACATCCTTAACCCCTGCCCAGGTATGGCTACGTGACCAACTCCAAGGTGAAGTTTGTCATGGTGGTGGATTCCTCCAACACAGCCCTGAGGGACAATGAGATCCGCAGTGTGAGTGCACCAAAGCAGAGCCACCTGGGTGGGTTTGCTCCTTCCAGCTACTCGGGAAGTGCTGAGAAACAAAAAAATGAATGAATTCACCTCTGTTCCCTTTTCAGATGTTCCGAAAGCTGCACAACTCCTACACAGACATCATGTGTAACCCTTTCTATAACCCTGGGGACAGGATCCATTCCAGGTGAGTGGGTTCTCCACATGGATCTTTGTCTCTTGGCCACCTTTCTGGAAATTTCAGGGTACCTCTGATGCAACAGGACCAACCCTGTGGTTAGCCACTTCAGGTGTGTGTGTTCTTAAGTGTCTCGATGAGAACAGTGATGTTGGGTTTGCCTCACCAAAAACCTGATGGTGTCATAAGAAGTTACACTGAACTCTCACTCCCACCCCAGAACTGGTGTTACAAACATTATTAAGAATGTATTTTTTGGGAGAAAAAATTAGCTGAAAATAGAGGTAAGCAAGAGTTGGACTTGATGATCTTAGAGGTGTTCTGCAAACTTCAAAATTGTATTAAAATCCAGCAAGTAGAACAGGTTAAAGAGGGAACAGCCCTTGTCCAAGGTTTATCCTTGGCTAGGGACAAACACTCAGCATGTGGAATTCCCTGTGTGAGGGTCAGTGTCCCCACTCCTGTTCTAATCTCACAGGGATTTTAATAAATTGGGAGTTTCTATGGCCTAAGCAACAACTTTTATACTTCACAGAGACAGGGCTGCAGCCAGGATAAAACCTGTCCTTACCTCAGCTTAATTAAAAGTCATTAATCCCCCAACAACCTGTGCTGTAAAGAGTAAAACCCCTTAGAGAAAGCCAGGCAGGGTGAGAAAGTGGTTTTGTTACAAAAGCTCTGCTGTGCACACTGAGCTGCTTCCTTTAATAATCTCTATTTGTTTCCCTCTCCAGGGCTTTTGATACCATGGTGAACTCCATGATGATGCAGGTGTGCTGAAACACTTCCCACCCTGCTGGGAAACATTCCCTGTGTGCAGGAGTGTGCCTGCAGTGCTGTAAATATTCCCTTCTGTCTCATAAGTTAAATTTATTCTGTGTAAAATAAACCTGACACCTGCAAGCTTCGCCTGGATTCGTACTTGAGCAAACCTGAGCATAGCAGAGAGATCAGTGGGCACAGAATCACAGAATGGTTTGGGTGGGAAGGGACATTAAAACCATCCCCTCCCCCCCCTTGCCATGGGCAGGGACACCTCCCACTGCCCCAAGCCAACAAGAGAAGCTCCAAAGTCCCTTCCAACCCAAACCATTCCAGGAGCTTCCCCCTTTCCTGGGCTGATTCCTGGGCTGAGTCAGTTTGCTGTTACCTCTTTGCACCTCATCCAGACACTCTCCCCACAGTGACTCCCAGCACAGGTAGAGCAGCTGGAATAAATCCACCCAATCCAGCCAGGGATTAAGGCAGCAGGATTGCACAGCAGCCTGGCTCATCCCAAATTCATCTCTATTAGCATCTCTTCCCCTGCGGCTCCCTGCTGTTCTAATTAAAGGCTCCCAGTTCAGCAGCAGGTATTTCTATGGAATAAAGCACAAATTGCACTGGGAAAAGCATCCCAGCTCCATCACTGCAGGTTCAGCAGAGGAGATGCAAGCAGGAGCAGGCAGCTTCTCACACACCTCTACTCAAACCACCTCATCAGTTAAAAACCACATAAACCAGCTAAAAATATCAGAGCTGCCCAGCTCCAGGGGATCCCAGGAGCCTGGAGAAAGCCAGAACTGCACAGGAAGTTCACACAGCAGGATCATTTATTTTAAAAATAAAAAACAGTCAATAAAAGTAAGTTACAAATGCTTTCTCAAACAGAACTGAAGTACATTTTTCATCAACAACCACCTGGAAAATCATGGGAGGTTCAAGCCCCTCTGACCACCTCCACAAGGCACAGCTGTGCACTCCTCAAACATTTCCATCTAAAAGTCTTGGCTGTTTTCACTCACAGAAACAGCAGCTCAGTGCTGCCTCTTCCACAAGAGAGTCCAAACACCCCAGAGTAGATTTTTTATTAAAAAATAAGTTTCAGAAAAATCATAATCCTATCAAACAGAAGCCCTAGAAAAAGCTGGTTTATAGTCTAAGCCTAAGGGTAGCTCAAATCAAGGTCAGTCTTGGCAGCACTGAGCACAATATCAACACAACGTGAAGAGTTAAGGCCCCAAGCTTTAGAAAAAAATCTAGAGATCTTAAAAGAAAAAAAAAATCAGTGGGATTTTTAGCCTGGCAATGCCCCTGAGCTGTGAAAAGCTGCTTTAGGAGTCGGTGGCATCTGTTGCATCTGGGTTAGAGGAATCCTAACCAAGGATCCCGAAAGATTAGCGGGAGAATTACATAATAAAAGCCATTTCCATGCAGAACTTCCCCCAGGAACGTTGTCTGCCGGGGTTCCCAGCCCGCCTCTCCTAACACAAAGTTTCTCCTTTAAAAACACGTGGCTTCAGAGCTCATGAACATAAAATCAGCAGAAAGGGAAGAGCCAGGAACCTTCTACCCTGGCACCCAGCTCCTGCGGTGCTCTCTTTGGTCCTGAGCCTCCAGCTGGGCTCACACCATGCCCAAATGGGACTCCAGAGCAGGAATGGTGCTGGGAATAAAGGGGAAGACCAAACCAAGAGTGTGTGAAGGTGATTTTGTAATGCTGCTACTGAAGAAATGAAGTCAAATGAGGAATCGGCAGCACCCTTTGATCCCTGGAGCTTTGGAATAAAAGCAGGAGGAAGATTTTTTACATCCAAAATAAAAAAGGGAAAGTGTTTTGTGAGACCCAGGTCTTGTTTAACTACCACAGAGATAGAGGCTTCCAGAGGAACAAGGAATGCTTTTTTTCCTGTCCTGGATGTACAAGTGCAGCGAGCTAAAAACCAGATCCAAACCACATCAGGCTCCATCTTCTTCCCAAGAGGAAGGTCACATCCACAGGGCTGATGAAGGAGAAGCTCCCCGGCAGTCAGATCTGCAACCCAAAACTTTCTCCACTGATTTGGGAAAGAAAAAGGTCTTTAGGACCTTAAGGGAAAAGAAGGCAGCATCCAGCTGCTGTAGGAAGAGCTGAGGGAGGTTCATGGCCAAGCAGTGGCACAGAGGGCATCCAGAAAGCCAGGAGCCAAACCAACCCTCCAGGACAGCCCTTTTCCATGGGATAAAGGAGGAGGACTTGAATGGTCTGGGAGAGCTCTTCCCTTCCCAGGACCGTGTTCTCTGGAACGAGCCTGTTCTCCGTGCAAACGCAATCCCCTGGGCAGAGCTGAGGTGGGATGAGCTCTCCTGGGACGCTGGCAGGATGGAGCAGATCCCATCTTCCCTCCTGCAGCCCAGCACGGGGCTCACCAGTAATCCTCACAGCCAGGCAGATGGCATTTTTAAAATTAATCTGGTTTTTGGCTTGGGTAGGCATATTTTTAAATCTCTCCAATCCCATCTCCTCGTCTCAGTCCCATCGGCATCACCAGGCAGTCCAGCCTTTTCTAGTATGGAAAATACCAAGGCACCAGCCTTGCCCGACCCCTAAACAGGAACAAAACCAACATCCTGAAGCACAGGGGCATCGCTCCCTGCTCCTTCACCCTTCCAAGGGCTGGCATTCCCCCTCCTGCACCCCCAAACACCAGGGGAGCCCCAAAGCCAGGCACAGCTCTGGGACTGCTCAGGCTGGCAGTGCGACACCCACCCTGCCACTCCCCAAATTCCTGCAGGGACAAGGTGACAACTTCAAGTTCCCAGCTCTTCCTCCCTGCCAGAGCCCTTCTCCACCCTCCCAGCCATGCCAGGGTGGGAGGGGCAAAGCCCAGACCCGGAGCAAAGCCAGAACAAAGGGCAGGGAACCCCATCCTGGAGACATCCTGCTCCACACCTGAGGCACCCCCCATGGCCAGTGACTCACCTGTAGGTCCTCCCTCGCACCCTGGGCTGCTGGCCCCCATAGTAGCCTCCCCAGCGGCCCAGCCCCGCCCGGGCGTGGAAGTAGCCCCGGTAGCCCCCGCGGTCGGTGCTGCTGATGCCAGGCATGTTGGTCCTCTTGGGCAGCACCTGGAAGGTGGGGAGGGGCTGTTAGAGCTGGGATTTAGCACAGCTCCAGGCACTCAAGGCTGGGAATGAGGTGGGAGCAGCCCCCCAGAGGCTCCCCCAGCTCTCACCTTGATGACACGGCCCCTGAACACGCTCTCGTCCAGCTCCACCGCAGCCTTCACGGAGCTCTGCTCCTCGAACTCGATGTAGGCGTAGCTGTGAGGGAACGGCGTGAGCAGAGCCCCAGAGACACCCCAGAGACCCCAACCCCACCCCTGCACACAGCACTGACCCTTTGGGGTGGCCCGAGAACTTGTCACAGAGGATGGTGACCCGGTTGATGTGCCCACAGCTGTTGAAGTGAGATTCCAGCTCTTCTGCTGTGCCCCCGTAATCCACCTGCAAGGACAGGGTGTGGGATCCACAGCCCACCAGGGCAGGCAAAGGGCCCAGCTGGCCCTGCTCACACCTCACCACCACAGCTTCAGCCTCTCCCGAGGGCCAGGGGACCCTCCCAGCTGAGTGCTCCAGCCTGGAAACACAAATCCAAGCGACAGCCTGCCCTGCTCTGAGGGAAGAGGCCACACCACACAACCCACAGCTTCCAGGGGAGTTTTGGGGAGCTGACACTTGCAGCAGATGAGCTCCAAGGGGTGGATGCTGAGCCACATTCCCAGGCTGGGCTGGGCAGAGGAGAAACACTTGGGATGGGAACAGCCAAGCTTTGGTAGGGGGCAGATGGATTTGGGACACACCCAGCAGGGCACAGAGCAGTGGAAAGGGTTCTGCTCCAGGTCTCCCACTTACGTTGCCCACGTAGATGGAACGCTGGTCAGCCTCCACCTTCTCCTTGGTTGTCAGTGGGAAGAGAGCTGTGGAGAGGAGGGGTTGGTCACGGACAGAGGGACAGCTGCCCAGCACAGCCACCACTGAGCTGGCACACTGCAAAGCTCCTCAGATCCCTGGTCACATCCAGGTGTATCCAAATCCTCACACTGCTGCCTCCTCCTCCATCCCCTTGTCCCTTTTCTCTTCACAGTGACCCTTCTACTGGGGCTGTTGGTGCTAAACTCAGTTACTCAGCTATTACTCAGCTGAATTAAATGCAATTAGATTAATTTACTGCATCTGGGCCCACACAGGCAGGAGGTAAGAGGTGATAGAATCTGCATTAGCACCACGCCAGGCCTGGGAACCCCCTCATCCACCCTAAGTGTTCAGTCCCAAGTGCTCAGAGAGGCAGAGCGAAATACTCCAGCTCCAGTGTTCACCCTGTGCCTCAGAGGTGTCCCTGGGGAGGGACAACAGCACCCAGGGACAACCCATACCTGCTTCTGAGCTCATGAACAGGTGGTTCTCAGCTTCCAGCTGCAACTCCTTCAACCTCTCATCCTCTTTCTCTATCTCTCGCAGTTTGGCTTTGATGGCCTCCAGCTCCTGAATGCCAAACCAAGAGTTGCACGAGCAGCACACGGAGCAGGGACACCCCAGGTGTAAAAAGTTCCCCATTTCCTTTGGGCACCAGGGAAAACTGGTTCCCCATCCAGGCAGGCACTCACCGGGTCCTGAACACCCGGCTCCTCAACACTGGGCTCCTCTGTGCTGTTCCCCTCCTGGGGGCTGGTATCTGAGCTCTCATCTGCTGCCTTACACACAGCTGCCACCTCTGCCATGTCCCAGGACGCCAGCTGTGCTTCCAGGGACGGTGGGTCCTGCCACCAGATCTCTGAAGTGTCCAGGAAGAAAGGACTGGGCGGGACAAGGGGCAAAAAGGCATTTAACGAGCACCCATTTAACGCGAAAGCTAAAGCATAACCTCAGCCAGGCAAAGGCTTTCGGGGTGTTTCGAGCACAAGGATGAACAGGTGACATTAATGCAGCTTGCTCTCTGTGCAGCAAAACCCCAGAACCGCAAAGTCCAACCGAAAGCTCTCCAGCTCATAGTGAGCCAATTCCCAGCTCGTGGGGGCTGCAGAGGGGACCTGGAAGTGGAAAAAAAAACCCCAGGGGCGCAAGGCCAGCTGGTAGGGAAGGAAAAGAGGAGGCAGGGAGGAAAAGGGCACGGCCGGGAGCTCTGCCTCCCGCAGCTAAGGCACAGCCGCACCCTCCCAGCCCCAAGCGGCTCACAGCGGGACCCACCCTCCCACCCAGGAGAAGGCGCTCTCCCCACCCGTGAGCGGGCAGCNCCGCCACCACGTGCAGCCCTCGCGCCCGCGCGCCGCTTTCACACATCAGCGCCCAATCAGGGCGGGCCGCGCGCCAGGCCCCGCCCCGGCAGGACCCCCCCGAGCCGCGGGTTCGAGACCCGGCAGCGACGTTCAGGTGGGGCTGACGCGCGTGGGCAGGGCCCGCTCCGCCCCTCCCGGTGCACCGAGCCCGGGGGTGATGCCGCGGGCTGCAGCCGGCTGGAAGCGTAGGGGGAGCAGCGGGACAGCAGGTGGGACACATCCCTTTGAGTACCCTGGGAACACACCTGCGTTCCCCCCGCCACGGACACCCCTGCTTTACAGGGACCGACCCCAGGGCTGTAATGAACCCCCACGAGCCAGGGTTTGAGGGCACAGAGTGCAGAGCACTGCCAGGAGTGGGGGACGAGGGCTCCCAGCACAAACGCAGGCTACGGAGCCCCTGGTTGATATTAAATTGCCTTTATTACACAGATACAGAGTTAAGAACAGACATAACCTGAATCATAAAGTTTACATCTTTCACAGGTCAAACATACAGTACACTTAGAGAAAGCGGGGAACAGCAAGGGGGGGACAGCATGCCGAAGGAAAGTCCTACCACGTCATCTCTCTGGGCTGGCCCCACACCCCACGCCCGGCCCTGGCGGGGGGCTCTGGTTTCCAGCCCCTCAGGGCTCCCCGTGCCCCGGCGTCCCGTCCCAGGGCTGGCAGGGCAGCAGGGGCAGGGCTCAGCCCCGCACGGGGTCAGGGAAGCGGCGCTGCCGCCGCCGGGAGGGAGGGAGGGAGGGAGGGAGAGGAGACACCGGCACGACCTCCCTCCCGGGGTCGTGGCGTTCGGTGACACCGGATGAGCCCCCAGGGCTGCCCCCGCAGGGAGGACACCCCATCACAGTGCCTGGGAGCTGGGAACACAGCGGCATCTTGTTCCCGGCTTCAGACCCACTGGGATCCCGAGAGGCACCCCGAGGACCCTGGAGGAGGAGGAGGAGATGCTGCAGGGGGAGTTCGGGGGGGCTTCGGCAGTGATGGAGCAACAGCCAGGCAGGTGTGGGACCCCCGCTCCAGCCTCGCCGGGATGTGGCACTTTGGTTTCAGCTGGGATTTGGGGTTGGGGACGTGAGGAAGGGGCTGCAGAGAGAACCCCGGTGCCGCGTCCCTCCCGCCGCCTGCCCAGCTCGGTGCCACAGCCAGCACCCGGCGCCCTGGGCTCTATCTCCTCTGGGACACGCTGTCCCCATGTCCCCAACACCATCTCCCTGCCCCAGCCGCGATGGGAGCAGGAAACCCAGGAGCTGTGGGCAGCCACGGGGACCTGCTGTGGCACTGCTGTGGCACTGCTGTGGCACCCCGTGTCCCCACGCTGCCCCACAGCCCCGGGGTGTCCCTGCCCCGGGCAGGCTGTGCCAGCACCACGCTGCTCACCCACTGCCATCTCCCGGGTGCCACAAAGCCACCAAAGGAGCGCAGCACCTGGCACACGTCCCCTGCCCCATACACACACTCCAACAACACCATTTTGGAGCAAACCCCATTCTGGAGCACCCACAGCACCAGCACAGCATCCCTCCGGCCCCGCGGCCGCTCCGTCCTCCCCGCAGCACAATGGGGTTTTTTTTTGGAAATCTCACATTTAAAGCTGTCGTTCTGGTTTGGCTGCCCGTCACCGCCATCCCCTCCCTCCCTCCCTCGGCTTTTGGTTTCAATGCAAGGTTCTGTAGGGTAATTTTATTCTTATTTTAAAAGAAAAAAAAAAAAAGAAAAGGGGGAAAAAAAAAAAAAGAAAAAAATCATAATAATTCCAAAAAAAGCAAACCAGCAGGGAGAGGAAAGGAGAGCAGTCCCTGTGGAAGTGCTCTCGCCCGCGGTTTCCCGGAGAGGTGGAGGTAGAGAGGCAGAGCCCCGGCAGGAGCGGGGCCGGGGGCAGGCGGGGACAGGCGGGGACCCGGTGGGAGGGAGGGGACAGACACCCGGGCGAGCAGGGGCATCCGCAGAACTCTTATATATTACCTCTTCTCAGGAAACGTAAGAAAAATAGACAATATTACATATGTCACACCATAAATAAAGTGAACAGTCACGGGAGGGGCACCCGGCAAAGCTCCCAGGGCTGGGGGGCACGGAAACCACCCAGGGAGTGCACCGAGGTCTTGGGGGGCACAGAAACGTCCCCGGGGTGGTACCAAGACCTTGGGGTGCACAAGAACCCCCTGGGGGGATGCACAGAACCTTCCCAGGGAGGATGCACCAAGGTCTTGTGGTGCAGAGAAACCTCCTGGGGGA